>JAJJMA010219724.1:414-18309 GCA_023529015.1 Papaver nudicaule | reverse complement strand
AAAGTATCTTAACTTCTTCTTTATTACTTCTTAGAGAAATTACTCGATTACAAGCTAACTTCTCACCTCTGGCTTCTCTGCCTCTGCTACTTCATAACATCCTCTATTTATAGATGTTATGGCTTACAAGTCTTAGTTAAACTAGGAAAGGGAAATCCTAGAACTATTAGGACTCGACTAAAATAGGATTTCCTAAACTAAACTTCTTCCAGTATCTTCTAGATACTTCCGCTATCTTCTTTCCTTCTTCAGTCTTCTTTTCTTTAGATACACCCGTATCATAAGCAGACCTTATCCCAAACTCAGGATGGTCTAACATACCATGGATAAACATGCCATGACTTCAAGTATGTTGTAGCGTAAACACGCACACCATAACAAAGGCATAGCCATCATGCACCAGCTGCAACAAAGATGACCTTGGCCAAATGCCAAAGTCATAACGCCATATAGCATGGCACCACGAACCATAAGCCAACATGAGTTCACGAGAAACTAGCCTCGGCCAAAGGCCAAAGGTCGTGGCGCCATGAACCATGGCGCCACAATAAGACGAGTTGGCCTTGGCCGTGGCGCCATGATAACGGGGTTAGCGCTAAAGCGCTTTGGAGGTTAGCTTTGGCCAAAGGCCAAGGCCGTAGCCCCTTGGGTTATGGCGCCACAAGCCAATGGTGCTATGAACTCCTGGTCTTGGCCAACAACCAAGACCACTCCTATACTCGTGTCCTGGAGGCACCACACTCATGTTGGTCATGACAATTAGTCATACGACTCTACTCAGACTCAACTCAACTCAACTACGCAATATATGTGTATCACTCGAGACATCAAAACATCACACGGGGGGTAACTTTAGGGGTATTGGTCTGGCGGTCTACGGCAGTTGAAAGAAACTGATGGAGATAGTGGACAATTACGAGAAGATGGCGCGAGTGGACATGTTCTACACAACTCAGGCAGTTACAGAAACCAACTCATGTCCTCCACTCCCCCACTCTTCCAAGACTTCCACCTTCTCTGTCGAGAGATCAGGGTGAGTTCAAAACTATAAATAGAGGCCTCCTCTATCTTCCAAGGCAGAACATCTTTTTCCAGAAACAACCAGATATTCAGAACACCTGAATGAACCAGAGACTCAAAAGTAAACACGCCTGAGCAACCCAACATACTTCTAGCTGGAAATTTCCAGTCACTTTCACGACGGAGATCTTGAACTCTTACACCCAAAACACATCCTCAACCTGATCTCAAGTTTCTTCGTTGTTTCCCTCCCTAGATCAACCTCTATCCTCTCTGTGACCGAAGCAAGACGTGAACGACCATTGACTTGGTTTAGGCTCGTCTTGTTCGACTTTGATCTCGAACACTACGAAAGTACCCAGAGACGGTGCATTGTTTTTCCAGGTAAAAACAGTTGGCGACCACAATGGGAGATCATTCTCTCGGTTCCAGAAAACTTTCTCAAAATGGATGAACTTAGGTCGGGATCAGACACCAAAAACCCCAACTCTTCAACTGATGGTGTTGTAGCGTCTAACACAGTACCTACCAACCCACCTACATCCAGTACTACGCCACATGTTACCCAAGATGTTCCCTCTTCAACACCTAATATCTCGGCTATCCCCATCACCCCAGTGACTCCTAATGCTCCAACCCACACCTCTGGCAAGAACCCTTCCTCCACGACTAAGGTCGGTGCTACCGCTGAGAAAGGAAAAGGAATGTCAGGAGCATTAACTATGGATGAGTTGGCCAAACGTCAAGATGTCCTCGCGGAAAGCCAAGTCAAGATGTTCGACACGCAACTAGGAATCCTGGATTGTATCAAAACTCTAACCTCGAAGCTGTCAAGTTCACCAGTCAAGGAGACCCCTGAAGCTGCTACTACAGGTGCCCGCTCGACTGTTATCCACATCCGAGATGACGAAGCGCCTTCTCTCCCAGAAGAATATCGCCAAAGAGGAGGACAACCATCCCTCTATGTTACAGCAGACGACTTGGAAAAGCTGCTACGAAATCGAGAAAGAGAGATGGCGTTACCTATCCACCAATACCGGCCACCGTACGCACGAAGTACAGAGGATTGCCCTCCCCAAAGGATATATATCGCCCATGTTCTCCTTGTATGACGAAACTGGGAATGCACGTGAACACATCTCGCGATTTCTGGAGTCCCTGGGGGAACACGAGTACAACCATGTCTTGAGACTCAAAGAATTCTCGAAGTCCCTCACTGGAAGAGCCTATACCTGGTACAATAATCTTGCTCTGAACAGTATTGGGACCTGGGGCGAAATGGTGAGTGCGTTCTACCGCAAATACTTCTTCGTGTCTGAGCAGATAAAACTATCCGATCTCGGCAGAATGTTCCAGAGACCTAGCGAGCACCCGAACGACTACGTCAAGAGATTCAGAATCCAAGCCCTTGACTGCCACGACCCGAACGTCACGGAACATCAGTTGGTGGAAATCTGCATCAACGGAATGATTCCCGTATACCGAGCCCTCTTGGATAACCTCCGCTTTCAGACCTTCTCTGAACTCCATGAAGCTGCGAAGAGGTCCGCCACCACTGCACCCGCCCTGTTAGAAAGGACTAAACCCCTTAGAAGCGAAGAGACCCGTGTCACTCGCGACGATAAGAGGCTAATCAACAAGCAATACAACAACAACTTTCCATCTATGGGCGCCATCAGCGAAGGAGGAAGAGGAAAGGCCCTGCCACGGAAGTGACGCATCCAAAACATACTAATTCAACTCCAGGGACCCCGAACAAGAACATGAACCCAGGAGGGCCGCAACAAACGGAGATGCGGAGGCAAAAAGCCAGACCAGAGATACCGGACTACCCATTTCCCATGGAGGAGGTACTAGAGTTGCTAGACACTTGGATCCAAGACGGAGCAATCGAACTCCCTCCGATACGACAACCTCCTACAGCCGAAGAGGTAGCAAGCCCAAGGTACTGTCGCTATCACCGAGTCACTACTCACCCTACCAGGGACTGCTTTACCCTTAAGCAAATTTTCCAAGCCAAGGTGGAGTCCGGGGAATTACACCTAGGAAACGAAGGAGTATACCAAGATCCTCTACCAGTTCGAGCATTCACCCTCCCTGAGGAACCGGTGAACAAGAGAGTGGAGGAGATAATATACCAACTATGCGAGACTCTCTGTCTCTCGAAACCACATCGGAAAGACATGTTCGCAGCACTCAATATGGAAGTATCGGGAAAACGCCTACCCTTCAAGGAAGTCAATGAACAGACAATGTCCAAGTAGGGGAAGCCAACAGAAGGACAAAGCTGGGGACTCCTCACAACCGCCCGCTTCTCTCATGTTGAATTCTCGAAGACACTCATCGACCCGGGATCTCCAGTGAACATCATCTATTCCAAGACTCTCAGAGCCGCTAACATCCCTCGCATCAGAGTTATCCATGCCCCTGCCATCATCAAAGGTCCTGACGGGGTCGAAGTACGCACTTACGGGTGGATCGACCTTTCCGTTGAAATCACCACAATCCCAACCATAGCGGAGTTTCACATTGTTAAGGGAGTCGTCGAGAGCGACATGATGCTGGGACGCCCATGGATCTACAACAACCAGAAGGCACTTCCTCTAGAGTTCATGGAACGGTTTGTACAAAAGAGCAGCATCGCGGAGGCAGTAGTCACGCCTGCAGAACCCAAGGGAGTCAATGAGGACCCCCTTGACCAAGAAGGTACTTCGTCCACCCCTCTTTTATATGATAGCCCACATTCACCGAGTTACTGGGGACTCACCACGAGGAGAGCCGTTCGAGAGGAAAACCCACAGTAGATGTCGGCACATCTATAAGAATCTTCATCAAAGCTCTTCAGGAATCCAGAATTGTACGTGACAAGCCGTACAACGTTAAGATCCGAGGAGAAGGCGAACTCATCCCCTACGACATACCACCGGAAGTTTTAGAGACCAGCCCAGACTTCAAAGAATATGTAGAACTGTTCAACCTCAAACAAGAGGTGGGGGAGAGCGCAGTTGCATATGTGGAAAGATTTCGCAAGAAGGCGAAGGAGCTTCTGCCTAACCATGATTCACTCCACGCTACATTGGCCACGGGATTGAACTCGGTTTAGCAAGGTTTCACCAAAAACCTAAAGGAGGACGACACTAAGCCCCCTGTTTATTGTATTTGCATTTCTCCAAAGCAGCGCATCATGGCGTGCAGTAGATAGGATTTCCATTTTAGCAGATTTAATTAAGAAAAGTATTTCATTTCAATATCTCTTAGAAAACACAATCCTATCCAATCAATAGAAAACACCTACAACCTATTCGACGTTCAAAAGACAAGAAACTATGTACTAAAAAAAAAAAGCAACCACTAGTCGAGAAAATCACTCAAGACCCCACTAGGTCCACCTTTACAAGATAGCCTTAGCCGCTTCAGCTCCCTTTCCTCCCTCTGCAACTCAACCTTCAACTCCGCCACCTTCTTCTCCTTCTCCCGGAGAATCTCCTGAGACCCCTGAGCCTTGGCCCTTTCAAACCTGTCACGCAGCCAAGCCACATTGAAACCCTTAGACTCAGCTGCAGCTATAGAATCCTCCCAATCTTGGACATCAAGTGGATCCGCGGAGCCGATGGATTGAGCCATCATCTCGGTCACCCTCGACAACAGAGTACCGACTATCGACTCAGAAAGTAGTTGCTTCTCCCCGTTACGAGCAATGTGGCCGAATTTCCTCAAAATCCGGTCATACAGTGTCTGATACTCATTCAACACCAGATAGTTGCCTACCAAGGCGTAGCCATGACGAACTTTGCCTACGAAGGAAGGGAAAGGAACTCCGGCACCAGGATAGGTAGGCTCCTGGTTCGCACCGCCATTATATGTCTTCTCAGTTGAAAAGATAGCCACCTCCACTCCAGCTGAAACAACCTTGCTAACAACCTTCGGAGGAGCGACGTCCACACCGCCACCTGGTGATTGCCTCAGAGGGAAAGCCGCTCCCGAATCCTCTGGAACAACTTCGCCAACAACCCCGGGAACAATTGTCCCCACGTCGTCACTCAAGCTTTCCCCACTCTTTGGTATTCCCGCAATCTCCGTAGAAGCCTTAACACGACTCTCATTCTCCTGCTCCTACGGACACAAGACCTCGAATGGTTAGTCAACACTGATTATGCAAAGGCGAGCCTGAAAGAGAAACAACCGGCAAAGAAGCAAGCCCCGACAGGCCTTACCTGGGCGAATCCACGACCATTGGCCTCGCTAGGAAGGGAAGAAGCGTGAGGACTCGCACCAATTGGCTCGTCTACCTCCTTTCTCACCTCGGCGTCAACAGCTGGGGACTCCGTGGAATTTTCACGTTCCTTTGATACCGAACCCTGCAAAAACGGCATAGGGAGATCAACCAGGGAGGAGATATATTTATAAAGGACAAGAGACCCCTCCGGGGTGTGAACAACTTACCCGAGATGGGAAGGGACACGAACTCATCACGGGGGAAAGAGCAACAAAACGACCCTCAGGTAATTCCATCATACTACACTTAATCTTCTTCTTAGGTTGGACAACCGGAGGAGGCGCCATCTGTCACCAGGGGATATAATACCGTTAACCTAGGCAAGGCGAGCAAAGCATATACGTGAAAAATCAGAAAGAAGATTACCTGGGGTGTCAGGATAAAAGTGGGCCTATCACTCGTGTTCACCTTCTTCACAAAGTTGCCCAGAACCTTCAAGGTGTAATCTCATAATTGGTTGTATTCGGGAGTGACCCTCGCTAGTCTACCTGCCACCAAGAAGATAACCCTCCTCCCGGGATCCTGAGTGGGGTCTAAGTATTCGCGTAAATCATCCTTGGACGGAGGGAGGGAACGATCCAAAGGCACGTCCTGGTCGAATCCCATGAATCGCGCCGCCCTGTCAATGTTGTACGCCTGCCTCACCAACCTGCCCTGATAAAAGCCAAAGATGAAACCCGAGACACTACTGCACATGAACACCTGCTGCCCGTCGTACTCGATGTTAGTGACACCACGAGAGCCAGAACGCAAAAGAACCTCCTCGGCCTCTGCAGCAACCTCGAGTTGAAAGACTCTTTCGTCAGGAATGTTACACCATGGACGAAAACAGATACACTCATCCCTGTCCAGAAAATCTATCAACTTTACCGAGTCCTTAGGTTGTTTGTCACTCCACCACGTGATCCTGACGTGCTCCAGCGGATCCGAAGGGAGACCACCCTGTGGGGCGTAATTCACATAGTGTTCCCACAAGAAGGCCTGAAGAAAGGGGAGGTTGATGAACGACGAAATACGACCCGTGGAAGAGCTAGACATACTCTTGGCCAAAGCACTCAGATACGCGTACTGGGACCCGAGGAATAAACTACCAATTGGAAAAGATGTACCCTACGCTAGCCGAACAGCGTATGGAACGACAAAAGGCTTCAGTGTCCCGACAGGATCGTCCTCAAATAAATCCCGTGACAACCAGAGTGTGAGGAATGCTGCTATAACCTTGGTGTTACTAAGAGCGTCACTCCTACCTCCAGACGAGTACCAATGATGAATCCACCTGGTGTAATTCACATCAGCAGAAGCATTTGGCAAATTAAGATCTCTAATCTTCCCATTTATTTCATCAACCACGACATCACAGGGGAGTCCCGGATAGTCCCTCGGAAGTATCCCGAGTACTGGAAGATGGTACAGAGATGATATTGCCTCCAGAGAAATGACGATCTCTCCAAAGCCCGCGACGACAGTATTTGTGGATCCACACCAGCGGGAGACGAAAGCAACGATGCCATCAACGTCTACATGCACCTTCAGCTTTCCGGACGCCCGCACCGCATGTGCAATCCCGACTTCCTCTAAGATATTATACACCTTCTCGTTGTTCAGCATGGAGTCCAACCAAGGGATCCACCGGTCCATAGGAGCTCTAGGAGCGCAAAAGTCAATAGGGGAAGCCTCATATTCACCTCGTTGCAAAGAGAACCTGATGATCTCACCAGGCATAACGACTGATGACGGAGACTTGGTCTTACTGTTATACCTTGGAGCGAAGCGAGCCCCAGGGTTGGCCCGGATCACAAGTGGAGTGGTCCTCTTGCCAATTCCTTTATACGCCTCGAAGAACTTGTCCTCAGAGCTAGGCGTCCCAGTAACAGGAAGCACGGGAATGGCACCACCATCTCGTTTTCTCTGCAGCATGCAAACGATTCCAAGTAAGTCACTCCCGCTTATATTCTCTAATAGCATGAGTAATTATGCATGTGCACTTATCAGAGTACATACGCAACAAAAATCTCTCTTTATACATGAGCATGAGTGGCGCTATATACATGGCGCCACCGAATTGGCCGTAGTCGCCCAAGAATGCGGCGCCACGACTTGTGGCGCCATTAACTTGCTCCTCCCTCACGGGGAACATATATATATATATACGCCTGTATATGCGCATACATTAAAAAAAAATCACGAGTGTATGTGGCGCCATACTCATGGCGCCACCAACCTAACCTCGGCTAAAAGCCGAGGTTGCATTCCAGAACTTGTGGCGCCACGAAATGTGGTGCACTAACCTAAAACTCGTCCCGTTTATATATATAATATATGTATTAATTAGGGATAATCTTGTTAGATCAGCAACTGTAATAGTATTACATAGGTTCATTTATATACAGGGAAGGGAAAACCCTAAGTAACTATATGGACCGCACATCCATGGGCCTTAGGCCCTATAACACTCCCCCTTGTGCGGTTCAATAACAAAATTTATACACAGTTGTAGATGGTGAAAAATGAGAGAGGGACAAGATTGTCAAAACACTCTCGAAACCATGTCTTATTAAAGGCAGTCGCCTATTCAGGCTCATCTCTATAGCTCAGAATGCAACCCATTCCATGAGCCGAACAAACTCTCTATGAGCTCTCTCTTATAACTCCGGTGGGGAGGGTAATATCATAGGACATTACTAATGCTCACCAACATATTAAACCCATTGATCAGCTCAGAGCCAGACCTCGCTTGATGGTACACGGTGAAGAATCAACAGAGACGTGTCCCCATAGATTTCCTCTTAAATACGACTCAACATACGAGTCTCGGTGCAAACCTCACGAATATTGAAGCTCCAGGCCGGTCCAGAGCTCTCTGAGAAGCATACACCAGCCTAAATAGGCCTAAGCGGACCTAATCCCAAGTTCAGGAAGGTCTAGCATACCATGGATAAACACGCCATGACCTCAGGTGTGTTGTAGCATAGGCACTCACACCGCGACTAAGGCACATGCTGCCCCAAAGTCGACCTTGGCCAGACGCCAAAGCCATAAACGCCACATAGCATGGCACCACAAACCATGAGCCACCATGGATTCACAAAAATCAGCATTGTTAAAGAAGCCAAGGCCATGGCGTAAAACGCCACAAACCTACAAAGAGCATGGCCGCAAACAGGCTGGGGTATGGCGCCACAACAAATAGGCCTTGGCCAAAGGCCAAGACCGTGGCGCCACAACAAGATGGCCTTGGCCAAAGGCCAAGGCCGTGGTGCCATGAGCCATGGCGCCCCCACATCCAACGCCAAAGACGCGTTTCAAACTAGCCTTGGCCAAAGGCCAAGGCCGTGGCGCCATGAGCCATGGCGCCACCATAACTAGCGTCAAAGACGCGTTTCAAACTAGCCTTGGCCAAAGGCCAAGCACTACACCAGATCCTGTGATGAGCAACACTTCCATTTTTTCATGTGCAACGGATATATCCGTTGCACATAAGTGTAATATTGACCGAAATAAAAAACCGAGGACAAACGCGGGTACTTTTTTTTATTGAATGAGGGCATTAATGTCTATAAAAATCTTTATTTTCCATTTAATCTTTATCTTCGTGTTTTTTTCTCATTTTCATTTTAGGCAGGCAGCGACGAAGAAACCTAACCTACTAACTCATTTCATTCATTCATGTGAAATAAAATCTGAGATGAAGATACCAAATCAAATCAAACAACCCTCCTCTCGCCATCTCTCTGCCTATATCAATCTCTGCTGCACCACCACCACCACTACTATTGCTTCAGGAAAAAGTAAAGAAGAAAACCCTAAAAAGAAATGGATCTCCTCTTTAGTATTCTAATTGTGGGTTTTGTTTAGGTATGTATTGATTTTGATTTAGTATTCTAATTGTGGGTTTTCCAGAATTTTGATTTTGGTATGTATTGATTTTGATTTTAGGTTTTGGAATTATCCGAACGAAAACCCTAGAAATCGCAGAAGAAGATGAAATTGAAATCGAGATTAGTATAAATCTCAGGTTTCTGATGCTGAAGGAGGTATTGTTTTTAACAAATCAGTTGGGAAAATGGTTTTTCTTTTGTTGGGATCTTTGTTTTACAAACTCTATGTGCAGTTTGGATTTTAGAGATAAAAATGTGAAATTCAAAGTTAGAAATTGCTAATGATAATTAAAAGGGGGAAAATTTACCTGATTTAGTTGGTGTATATGATGATTATAAGTTTCAAATGGAAGAAATTAGGGTTGTTGTTTTTGTTCACCTGCAGATAGTTTGAGTAATTTGGGTTTTTGTTTTTTGTCCTTAACCTGTTTGAGTAAAGTCCAGAAAAGGGTTAATGTTCTTTCTCTAAATGCAGGTCGTGGAAGTAGCTCAAACGTTGAACTCTGCTAATGTCCTTAACTTGTTTGTACAAGTCATAACTTTGATTGCAATTATCTCTGTAACTTATCTTCCTATTTTCAATCCTCTCTTGTTTCTTTCACTTCATATATCATGTTTGGGGAAGAGAAAGAGTTAACTTTTATTCTTCCTTTCTTCTATTCTAAATTTCAGTGATTCAATGATGGATCCTGCTACACTGTTTGGGATGCTTTTCGGGAGTGATTTTTTCGATGATTATGTAGGGCAGCTTGCCTTGGCTACTGTGGCGTCTGTGGAACTTGAAGAAGACTCACAAATCCTGGAATTCCGTAATTCCGGAATTCCGGAATTCGCTTAAGTTGTTTCTCAAGCATATGTTCTCTTCCGATGCTAGGAGATTTTTTTCTATGCTAGCAGGCATTAAAAATAAAAGCTGATTTTGTTCAAGAACTTCCACTGCGATGTTGTTAATTAATAGGTTGTGCTTTATATGATTGCTTATTTGCAGGTATGTATAAACGTTAGTTCACAGGTTGAAGAGGATACTTCTGCCAGTGGTTTGAAACTGGTATTCCCTTAATCCTGGCACTAAATAGTCTACATATGTTTAGCGGAAAACTTGATTTTGAAAATAGTCTAATAAGACGTATTTTGTTTGGAAGCCATGGTAGATGAAAATAGTGACTTAAGGCCTGACTGATTTTTCGTTACCATTCTTGCAGGAAGGGGTTCAAAGTTCTTCTCAGTTTTATTTCAGGCTCTCACCAACCATTGACTTTACTGGTAACATGGTACTTACCCTCACTTGACCAGTTGGTAACTCAATTATGTGATTGCATCGAGAGTAGCTGTTGTTCTTTTTTCCTCTCTCGTATCACGAAAGAGTTCATTTATCCTATTGGAGTATCAATATCCAATTATTAAAGAACTTCTCCCATATATTTCTCTTCAGTTGGATCGTCCTGGTGAAAGGATTTGTTCACTACAAAAGTCTGCCAACATCAATGGAAGAGAACATAAGGTTGTTAATCATTTCTGAGTCACAGGAGATTCAAAAAGAGAGAGAAGAGAAACTAATTAAACATCTAGTCGATCGTCTTCAACCATTTGTCGAAGGTCGAAAATAAGAATTTGTAAGCTGGGCAAATACAGAAGCCCGCCGTCTCTCACAAGCTGGTAATTTTCTCCGTTATCTTATTTTTATACAAACTTCACTTATAACAAAGAATGTGAAATGAAGTTTTGTGCCCGAACACTTAAAGTTAAAGACTTAAAGGCAATATTAGCTTCCACAGTTGCCCATTAAACTGATATCCTCGTGGTATCAAGACCAGTATTTATTTCATTGTAGAAAAAGGTTTTTACGCATGTGGGATCAATTATGGGGCCCTATCTGGAAATGATAAGTTGATCTTGTTTCGTTACTTGTAATGTGCTGACTTCTGCACATTAAGTCCATAAAGAAAGTTAGTTCCTTGTCACCCTGATGTGTAATCACGTTACTGATAAAACCTGAACTGTGTCATTCATGGTCGTTTCTTAACTGGACTTCTTAAGGATTATTTCTTTCTGAAATTTCAGCTTTTGGGGAGGCCATGCTACATACGATTGGATATATTTATACTAGGCAGGGTGCAAAAGAACTTGGAAAGAAGAGACGTCTTATGGGGGTACCTTTTATAGCAGAGTGGGTACGAGACAAAGGTCACAATATAAAATCACAAGTAACAGCAGCTTCAGGTGAGATTACACCCAAACGGTAGTCTCTATATAAGAGAACTAATCCCTTCCTAGTCTGTTTTTGTTAGCTGATATAAGACCAACTAGCTAATTTGTATATCTAATAATCTATTTGTATAGGTGTTGTGGCATTAATTCAAATCCAGGAAGGCATGAAGAAGTTGGATCTGGCTGAGAACAGAGAAGAGAGCTTAATTAAACATCTTGAAGGTAAAAAGATGAAATGGTTAATTCTCTTTGGAAGATCAATGTGGTTTATATCGAGTCAACTCTGTCTCGTGTTTGCCAGACGGTGAGTTTGTTAATTGCTCCCCTGATTCATGGAATATATTACTGTGCTCAATATTCCTACAAGACATGACCATTAGTTGTGTCCTTCTGTTTCAGGTTTTGAAGGATCCTAGTGTCTCAAAGAACATGCTCAGGTTGCGAGCAAAGTGATTGAAAAAGCTTGGTGCAATTTTCCAGGTAAACTGTAAAAGTGTTATTCTTACTCCTTGTTTACGTATTTCTGCCATTTCTTTCTCTCTTGTGTTCTAACTGTTGTTTCTATTACCTGTTTCCCACTTAACTTCAGTTACTTGTGCTATGTGGATGTTAACATTGTATTTGAAATTCAAGCTTGCTCACACTTCTTCTAACTATTCTCAGGGTGCAAAGGTTCTTTATAGAAGAGAAAACAACCTCTGCCATGAGGATGCTGTGAAGACAAGCTGAATTTGTATTAGTATCTACATTAAATGTTTTTCCAGGTAAACTGTAAAAGCTTGTTTAACCTTTTTACGCTTTTGATGTTCTCTTAAGTTTGGATGAAATGTGATTTAGCTGTAGTACAATTCATAGATGAAATGTATGTACTATGTGAATGTAATCGATTTGAGAAGGAAAAAAATTATAAATTTGGATATATTATGTAATTAGTGGATGCTGGATACATTTGTATCCTGATTTGGAATAATATATTTTTTTTAATTCCTACCAAAATTTTTGCAACGGATATATCCGTGGCACAAAAGGAAATATCCGTGGCACAAATAAGTCATGAGCAACGGAAAAAAACAATTTGTGCAACGGATATATCCGTGGCACAAATTAATTGTGCAACGGATATATCCGTTGCACAATCCGTTGCGCACATGTGCAACGCCACTTTTGAAACGGAAATATCCGTGGCACAAATTCTGTGCAACGGATATATCTGTTGCATATGGGTCGATTTGGCGTAGTGAAGGCCGTGGCGCCATGAGCCATGGCGCCACCATAACTAGCGCCAAAGACGCGTTTCAAACTGGCCTTGGCCAAAGACCAAGGCCGTGGCGCCATGAGCCATGGCGCCACCATAACTAGCGCCATTAAGCACTTATGGCCTTGGCCAAAGACCAAGGCCACTCCTATACTTGTGCCCAGAAGACACTACATCATGTTGGTCACGACAATCAGTGGTACAACCCTACTCTACTCAACTCAACTACGCAATATCCGCGTATCACTCACTCGAGATATCAAAACGTCACACGGGGGGATAACTTTAGGGGTATTGGTCTGGCGGTCTACGGCAGTTGAAAGAAACTGATGGAGATAAGTGGGCAGTTACGAGAAGATGACGCGAGTGGGCATGTTCCACACGACTCAGGCAGTTATGGAAACCAACGCATGTCCTCCACTCCCCCACTCTTCCACGACTTCCACCTTCTCTGTCGAGAGATCAGGGTGAGTTCAAACTATAAATAGAGGCTTCCTCTATTTTCCAAGGCAGAACATTGAGAATATCTATCCAAGAACGTTCAGAACACACAGAAACAACCAAGAGCCTCAGAGAAAACACCTGAGAATCGAAACACGTTCTAGCCTTGGAGATTTCCAGTCGACTTCACGACGGAGATCTTGAACTCTCACACCCAAAACACATCCTCAACCTGATCTCAAGTTTCTTCGATGTTTCCCTCCCTAGACCAACCTCTATCCTCTATGTAGGGGGTAAAACCCCTCGGACCACGTGTCTCGCATCCCGAAAGTGAAGTCATACCGAAAAGATTGAACAGCGGCGAATTGGATTGATAGAAGTTGCACTTAAGCGAAGTAAAGACTCGGAGTGGGAAGGATTCGGACTATGACGAAGGACCGAAGCCCAGGATCCAGCTTCGGAGTGTAAACCGCCTTACTCGACAGAAACTGACACCACCACGATTGAGTCGTTTGTCTTTATTAGCTGTAAACCACCTAAGCTCGGCCTATATAAGGCGAGCTTGGAAAACGTTGTAGGGGTTGGATTCTTGTTTGGTGGAGCCTAAGTAGCAAGAGAGAGATTAGGTTTGTGGTCTCCTCTGGTTCCTTAGGGTTTAATTCATGTAATCTCAGCAGTAGTAATACACAGAAAGTCACCTTTATCTTGTTTATATTGCATTACTTAGCTTTTTAATCACTGTTCATTACATCCTCGATGCTGTTCTAACTGTCTTCGGACTGCAAACTACAATTAACTACTGTATGTGCGAGTAGATCTGATGGATGTGGTACCACGAGTACCTATGCAGATTTTCTACTCGTACAGTTTGGCGCTAGAAACAGGGATGATTAAAACAACTTAGGGTTTGCCTGTGAAATTTCAGATTTTCAAAATTTTTGTTTTATCTTCCTTATAATCTTCTACAGAGGTTTTTTCAAAAGTTTGTTTTCATGAAAATAGCTCCTGCTTCTTAAGCATCTAAATGACCTTAAAGGCTTTAGTGTGTTTAAGAACCTTTTGAGCATAACATCAGATGGCGAAGTCGTCCATTAAAGAGTTCTTGTAACCTCGGTATGATAAAATAGATCTACGAGAGACTTTAAAACTCCTGCAGTAAAAACTCCAAGCGAAAAACCAATTCATGCAGAATCTCAAAATCCATTTTAGGGTTTCAAATATTCATGATTATTTATCAAAATCCATCTTAGGATTTCCAAAACCCATGTTATTCATCAAAATCCATTTTAGGGTTCCAAATATTCATGTTATTTATCAAAATCCATTTTAGGGTCTTAAAACTTCATAATATACATCAACATCCTTTAGGATTTTCGAACCTCATAATAAGTATCAAATCCATTTTAGGGTTTCTAACAATTTCTTGCTAAATTTGGAAATAAAACTTCATAGAAGAAACAAAACGAAGAGGCATGATTTAGGCTACAAGACAAAGTAAACAGTTAGAGATATATCTAAAAAGGGCAAATAGGACATTCAATGTAGACTGACAAGTTAGTTGTAGAGTAGATTTACATGGCCGACAAAGTACACTGCGCTAGCCGCCTTGGACCTCACGGGTTTTTTGTTTCTTGACAGGTCATCGATACAATGGCTTCCCATTCGGAACACGCCCCGAAGCAGCGAGTAGGTTCCTCGAAGCACGGTACCGGATCTTCCAGACAGCACAACACCAGATTTTCAACCAGTAAAGGGTTATCTCCTGAGGTAGCGGCTAGCACAGTCCAACACCGAGAGCATGTAAATGAAGAAGTGGTGGTAGAAGATTTAGGTCCCGAAGGAAACGGATTCCCAGAAACAGAAGAGCCACGTCAACAGCAAATACAAGAAGAAAGCGGTGAAAATGAGGAAGAGGAGAACGAAGAATCTGATCCTGAAAATGAAATACCTGAACAACATCCTACCGAAGTAAATACAGTCAGAGCTGAACAATTCAAAAAATTAATCCTGAAAAATAGAAAAATAAAAAAGTTAAAGAAACAGCTGGCCGAAGCTAACAAGAAGGTAGCGGAAAAATCGGCGTCTAACTACAAGAGAGGCAGAGAAGGACACTCTCGCCCCAGTAACGCATCTCGACCGAAGGAACCATCCGAATCCAAAACAGGCACAAAGGTCAAGGGAACTAGCAAAGGACATGGAATCACGGTGTCTAGCAAAAAGAACACACCTCCAGAGTACACAATGCCAGGCACGCATGCCTTCAGCGAAGGAAATCAAACGAAGAGAGATGCTGAAGCAAGAGCCCTGCAGCAAGCAATGATGAAACAAATCAAAGCGCTCCGAGCAGAAATTTTCGACAACCAAATCCAATCGAGCGATAGAATCAAGCTAAACCAAGCCATGAACGATGTCAATCGGTCACCACTAAGCCCAGCAATCCTTTCATTACCAATTCCAGTAAAATGTACAATGCCCACCTTCGCCTCAATCTTCGACGGATCAGGAGACCCTACTGTACATATCAAAATGTACCTCCGAGTCTTTCTGGCTTACGCCGATAGGGATGAAGTGCTATGCAAATATTTTCCGTCCAGCTTAAAAGGAGAAGCCCTCGCCTGGTACGACAACCTCGCAGCTGGTTCGATTTCTTCCTTCGAGGAGCTCTCGAAAGTTTTTGTACTTCATTTTCTCTACAACAACTCATCAAGGCCGGGGGTGGAAAAACTATTCAGCATTCGAGAACGCCCAGGAGAATCAACCAAAAGCCTAACGAGCAGGTGGACTGAACAGTGTGTCGAGGTTGGGAATTGAGCCACTGAAAAGGACAAAGTGCGAGCCTTTCTTAATGCTCTAGACAAAAACAACCCTCTCTATGACAGACTCTTTTCGAAGAACCTTGAGACACTGAAAGACCTTCGCAAGTATCAGAAGGAGCGAATCACCCTCGAAGAGATAAAAGAACAAGCTGCACTAGGAAAGGAAACTATCTTAAAACAAGTTCATTCGATAAACAACCTATCACTCGAAGATCGAGGGCAAGCAGTAGGCACTCACTTCGGGGACCCATCAAAGAGAGAAAGACAGGATGATAATGGCAGATATGGGGCCGAAGGAAAATTCGGTGATGGAAAATACCATGATAACCGAAAGTACAATGACAACCAAGGAAACAACCCTCGGGGTGTGTTCGAAGGAAATAACAATCAGCAAGGGCAGGGCAACAGAAAGTTCGGAACGACTAGGCCGGGTTTTCCAGCGTTCCATGACAGAAAACTCCCCAAGCTCTGTGTTCCTATCGAAGATGCCCTCCGAGCCATTGAGCAGTCTGAATTCGCCGGTGAGATAAGGTATCCTAGAAGCAGAGGCAACCAGCCGAAGCATACCAAGAACTCAAGGGACTACTGCCAATTCCATAAATTCAATGGACACACCACGGAGAACTGCATCACAGCGCAGGATCAAATCCACTTCTTTATTGCTAGAGGACAATTTAAACACCTCCTAGAGCTGCCACAGCCACCTCCTAATCAACCGCTATCAAAGGAAGATCAAAAGCATGAGGCATATGTAATCACCATTGATAGAGATATTCCTAGGTTTGGAGACTGTAACTCGATAGTTCATACGAAAGGACTAGAAGGGATTCAGACCGGGCGTATCCACAAAAGGGACTTAAATGGACAAGAGATACTCAGCGTAGTCACGAGGACTCGTTTGGAGGAATGGCAAAAGCAGCCAATTTTCTTTTCAGCGGCAGACATTCCTAATGATGGCAGACCACACAATGATCCTTTGGTTATTACCTTGCAAATGGGAAAAATAGCCATGCCAAAAGTACTGGTGGACCCAGGGAGCTCGGTAGACATATTATTCGGACAGACATTTGACAAAATGAAGGGCAAAAAAGCTGCTCTGGTGCCTTCGGTCTACAATATATTTGGCTTCAATGGGAAGCCATCGGTGCCTCGAGGAGAGTTGATGATCACTATTCAGGCAGGTAGTGAGAAACACCCAACTTTATTCTGTGTAGTGGACATCGAATCCCCTTACAATGCCATTGTCGGTAGGCCCTGGCTGCATAACATCATGGGAGTCGCATCTACTCTACATCAAAAGATTCGATTCCCAACACCAACTGGGATTGCGGAAATTCAAGGAGACCCCTCCGAGGCACGAGTATGCCACCAAATTGACGTGCAAACAAGAGAGGCAAGCAAAGAATGCCTGGAGCAAATTAAGATTCCGAAGATATCGGACGAGAGTATCGAGCAGTTCATAGCTGACGTCGAAGCCGGAATGCCATGCATGAAACAAAAAGGGTGCGAAGAGAAACAGCATCTGAAAAACAGAGAGCAATTCCTCGTAGCAGCATGCAACCTCCAATACCCGAGTGAACAATCAGGTAAACCCAGTAACAGCAGCAGCGATCAGCATGAACCATTCTGGGTCGGGCCATTCGTCATCGAAAGACAACTTGGTAACGACACCTACAGCTTAATTAACCTTGAAGGGCAAAAGTTGAAAACCCCGGTGGAGGGGAGACACTTGAAACATTTGTCTTAAGAAAGTAGCTCCATTTGTAAGCAAATTTCGAAGAGACTTAATAAATGAAAATCGCACTCATTGATGCAGCTCACACCGAAGTCAAATTCCAGTACTGAACACATCACCACAAAGGCTGTAATGCCAAAGGCATAAAAAGCCAAACAGGCTGTAACGCCAAAGACATAAAACGTCAAACAGGCTGTAACGCCAAAGGCATAAAAAGCCAAACAGGCTGTAACGCCAAAGACATAAAACGTCAAACAGGCTGTAAC
>JAJJMA010219716.1:0-14949 GCA_023529015.1 Papaver nudicaule | reverse complement strand
TATGTTTTTGAGCAACAGATGCTCTTACGAGATATTATAAATGCAAGAACAGTAAAAATAACAGACAACCGTAAGTAACAGAATATATAACAGAAGTTTACACTAGCTTTAACAGCAGGACCGTGAATTTTCATAGTGTAAAAAATTGGCCTCACAACTCTACTCTTGTAGGCCTTGTAGGCAGTGACGGCTCTGAGGCCAAGCAGAAAATGCAAGGCCTTGGCCACATTAGAGGCCACCAAAGCCCATTATATATAGAGAAAATTATTCTAATAACCCTAATAATATTAGGGTTTATTATAAAAACCCTGGGGTTTTTATAATAATATTGAAAATTAACCGGAAGACCCTGAAAAATAATATTACCGAAAGATTACAGTTATACCCTCCAAAATAAATACTAATACACCTGTTACAGTTCATTTTATTCAGTTTTGATTTCAGTTTCATTTTCTCTCTCTCTCTCTACCGGCGAAAAACCTCCATTATCAACAAAAAAAAAAAAACAAAAAAAAACTCGCCATTAATCTTCGAAATCTGCCACAAACCAGATCAAGACAAACAAAAAAGTTGAATTCATGTAGAAGAAGAGAAGAATGACGATCAGAGCGAGAGTGATTTTGAAGAACGACAAGCAATAATCGTTCACGAAATCGATCTAGCAAAGGTACTGATTTATTTATTTTAATTTCTTCTTATTTGTACTGTTCATGTTCTCTTTACATCTAGATCTGATAATTAGTTGTTTTTTTTGTGTTGAAGTGTTCATAATTTTCATATTCTCCTCAGATCTAGATCTGATAATTTTTTTTTGTAGTGTTTTGTAATTTTGTTCATAATGTTCATGATCTCTTTACATCCAGATCTAATAACTAGTATTTTTGGAGTTGTTCATATTGTCTTCACATCTGGATTTTGATATTTATTTTTTTTAGAAGTTGTTGATCATGTTCATGTTCTCTTCACATATAGATCTGATAAAATAGTTTTTTGAAGTTGTTCATATTGTCTTCACATCTGGATTTTGATTTTTTTTTTTGTAATGTCTTATAATATTTGATTGTATGGTTTTAGGCTGTGCATATCCCCTGTACATCTAGTTTTGTTCAGTTGTAGACTGTGCAGACCCCACTGCACATATAGTTTTATTCAGTTGTAGGTTGTGCAGATCCCCTGCACATCTAGTTTGTTCAGTTGTAGACTGTGCAGACCCCACTGCACATCTAGTTTTGTTCAGTTGTAGACTGTGCGGACCTCCTGCACATATAGTATTGTTCAATTGTGTGTAATTTATTGATGTAAGACCTTTAACACAAATCAGATGTGGATATACTCTTCACATCTATTAGTTGTAGCTTAGAGTTCCAAAAAATTAGATGTGAATATAATCTTCACATCTATTAGTTGTAGTTTAGAGTTCCAAAAAATTAGGTGTGCATATAATCTTCACATATATTCTCCCTCTTTTGGTTTAGTGAACCCCTGCACAATTTTTTTGTTTTGTAGTGTTTGATTGTAGTGTACTTGGGTAAGTATTGAAGGTGTGCAGATCCCCTGCACATCTAATTTTGTTCAGTTGTAGACTGTGCAGACCTCCTGCACATCTAGTTTTGTTCAGTTGTGTGTAATTTATTGCTGTAAGACGTTTAACACAAATCAGATGTGCATATATTCTTGGTGATGTGTGGTTATAATTATAAGATTTTTAGTGAAGTAATTGATATTCATATGCTTTAGTTAAATTTTTTTTTGTAGTGTTTGATTGTAGTGTGCTTGGGTAAGTATTGAAGGTGTTATAATATTTGATTGTATGGTTTTAGGCTGTGCAGACCTCCTGCACATCTAGTTTTGTTGAGTTGTAGACTGTGCAGACCCCCTGTACATCAAGTTTTGTTCAGTTGTGTGTAATTTATATACCCTGCAATATGTATCCTTGGTGATTGTACATATGAGCTCCTGAAAAGATTGGAATTTTACTCAATTTTTCTTATATTTTCTTATGTAGATATGAGTACCTTGAAATATTGTCATGCTCAGAAGTGAAGATTCAAACCGGAACTATACATTGACCACGCCGTAGTGAAAATGCTCAGAGATGGAATATGCTGCGAAGTCTTATTTCTCAAAGCAGGATAAGGAACATGGCTTCAGTCTGAGCTCGTTAACTGGAAGTCTGAAGAGCGTGAACATCATTTTACATTGTGTTTTGTCATTCATTTGTATATAATGTTGTTGTTCATCTTTGATACTATTTGTAAACTTATTGGTCTATAGATAATTAACGATAAGAAAGATTGCAATTATTTTCATGAGTGTGACTATTATCTGCTCTTCTTCTTGCACTTGAATACATATGAAAATGGGATCAGTACAAGGTCAAAAAACCATTTGGGTGCATAACATTTGTACATTAAAAATTTTGTACGTAACATCATTTATTCACAACAATTTGACCAAAAAAACAAGCTTTCCACCAAAAACAAAATCCAAATAATCAACACAATTGTGGCATTGTCGAAGCACAATTAAAAACAAACTCTTTCTATCTCCTCTAGACATAGAAGAACCATCAACAGAATTAGATGTGAATATAATCTTCACATCTATTAGCTGTAGCTTAGAGTTCCAAAAAAATTAGATTTGAATATATTCTTCACATCTCTTAGCTGTAGCTTAGAGTTCCAAAAAATTGGATGTGCATACTGTCTTCACATCTGTTAGCTGTAGTTCAGAGTTCCAAAAATTGGATGTGCATAATGTCTTCACATCTGTTAGCTGTAGCTCAGAGTTCCAAAAATTGGATGTGCATACTGTCTTCACTTCTGTTAGTTGTAGCTCAGAGTTCCAAAATTAGATGTGCATACTGTCTTCACATCTGTTAGCTGTAGCTCAGAGTTCCAAAAAATTAGATGTGAATAAATCCACTTGTAAATTAGATGTGCATATTGTCTTCACATTTGTTAGATGTAGCTTAGAGTTCCTGAATCATAGAAGAAAAACCATCAAAAATTCCACTCTCATTTCCACCGCCATTACTATTATGATTCACACCTCCACCGATTCCAGATTCCAAATTCATATTATAATTGTTACCACCGCCATCTTTAACTTTAGATCCAAAATTCTCAATATCCATAGAAGCACATAAAAAATCATCAAAATAATTGTCCACAAACCTAAATCAACACCGAAACTCAAAAAATCATTCAGTTCAGTGTACGAGAGAGTGATAATATATGAGAAATTTTAAAACGAAATTCAACCAAAAACATTCATTAATCTATCAACACATTAACAGATTAGATCCAATCAAGCTCAACTCAAACAACTAGAGATAACAGTGACCTAATTTCATCGTAATAACTAGATAGATCAATTTTATCTGAAATCCATATCCAAATTCGTGTTTTGGTATCAGAATTGAGATCTAATTCGCAAAAGAAAATATTGTACATATTGTTTTCCTCGAATGAAATGGAGGTGGAACACGAATGTTGCCTATCGTTAGACATCTTCTTCTTCTTCTTCTTTGAGATTTCTTCTAGAAATCAGATGCAAATGAATCTAGAAATGAATCAAAAGGTTCAAATTACGGATCCAAAATTGTCAATCTCCATCTAGGGAAGCAGAAATCAAAGGATAATGAGCGCCGAGCCATGAGAGAACACAATTCAGAATAGAAGAAACGAGAAACGAGATTGATTGATAAAGATTTTTCCAATTTTTTTTAAGAGACAAGGAGAAACTTAAGAAGAAGAGGCGAGGTTAATTTGGCCATTAAATTTTTTTAATTTGATGACATCATGTTTCGAATTACTGGTTTGACCCTCTATATTATCCATGAAACCTTCCGGCTCAGTTGGGCTTGAAAAAAACTGGTTCCCTCGAGCCCAGGGTCAAGAGAGTAAGGGAGAGTGAGGGGAGGGTTAAACGCCAAATTTCCAGTTATATATATATATGAGGAAGGATCCTGTGACATGGTTAAAATGACACTATCCTGACATTGTGTCGCAATTTTTTTGATAACTCTCAAACGAAAATGAATTTGAAGTTAATTTTTTGGGAGCATATTCTTCTTATAGAGATCTATATTCATACCAAAAATGAGCGCATTTCGAGATGTATAACACCACCTTCTACACCTTTGAAAACTAACCGTTGGTTAGTTTTTTGATTCAACGGTTAAAACGACAATGGGTAGATGGTGGTTCTATACAAATCGGAATGCGCTCATTTTTGGTATGAACATGAAGCTCTATAAGAAGAACGTGCTCCTAAAACATTAGCTTCAAATTCATTGTCGTTTGGAAGTTATCAAAAAAATTGCGACACAATGTCAAGATAGTGTCATTTTAACCATGTCACAGGATCCTCCCTCTATATATATTTGAAATAGGTGCTTTATTTAGTAGTTAAAGGATGTTACAAAATGAAGCATGGGGAAACCATACACTCCACAAGTAAAATATAGATAATATATGGTACAAAGGGGTACCAGCTCTGGATCTAAGAATTCTTTTTCCTTGTAGTTTACTTTTTTCCACTCTCTCTCTCCTCTCTAGAGCTCCTTCTCAAAACCATACCACAGGTTGTGGAGGGTATATGGTACGTTGATGCACTGTGGTGTGCGTACACGAAGCTACCCAGAGCTGGTACCCCTTTGAGTAGTTGAAACCCCAAATACTCATTGGTTGTGCGAGGGTTGGGTAGTACCAACCCCTCGCAATCCACTGCACAACATTTCAACATCAATTTCTTCATTCATAAAAAGGATACAACCTGGTCTAGTTCGCCTCGTATGTGTTGATTGTGGTGTTGGACCATTTTCTCCGTTGTTTCTGACATACTCATTTCCAAGTCCCTTAGCAAGTGGCCTTGAAGATGAATCACCAATGTTTTCAAGTCTCAGAGCCTCCATGGTAGTTTGAGTTGTCTGAAACAGATATTGATCTTTTCCGAGTTCATGCTTGGGAGATCCCTTCCTGACCCTTCTAATGGGTGCCTCCTTCTGATTACGTTGACCTTCCTTTAAAGCTATTAAAATCTCCAAGACCCTCCTTCTGTACAACTGCAGATAGAATCCTCAATTCATATCAAGGTGAACACGACGACCTTAAGACAAACTCCACCCAACGAGCTCAGGAACAGAGCATGTGTTGTTTCACTTTCATTGAAACCCAAATCCACGGCCTACATGCGGTTGGCAGATATAGGAGAGATGATGATGTATGACGGCTAGAGATGAGTATTGTGGGAATGCCAAGCGGCAGAAGCATGTGTGGGATGATGGCAGGCGATCGTCAGAGCTGGATGTCTTGCAGATGGTCAAAGGATATGGCAAGCCAGAGAAACAATTCGCTGGAAGGTATTTCACTGAGGTCCAGAAGAAAAGAAGCTCCCTCTGCTGCTCCATGGACATACCCTCCACAACCTGCAGTAATGACGTGGAAAAGTTCAAACTCAGATATTTCAATAACCAAAATGCAGGAAAAAATTAAAATTTATAAACAAATAGAAAGTGCAAACAATACATGATAAGTCCTAAGATTTTTGGATTAGTAACCAAGTAAAAGATTTCTAATAAGTGTCGCTGATGAGATCAAACTCCCAAGATTTCTAGATCAGTAATCAAGTAAAAGATTTCTAATCAGTAATCAAGTAAAAGATTTCTAACAAGTGTCGCTGATAATATCAAACTCGACCAACAACAGTAACAGTCATCCATAGATTTCCAGATCAGTATTCAAGCAAAAAATACACATAATTATTACAGAGACAAATCCAATTATGGGTTCCTACGAAAGCTAAAAGTCCTTTAAATCCACATCCCTGGTTAACATTTCAGTTACATCTAAAATATAGTTCATCTCGATGTCCATGTCTGTAGTTCATTTGCTCAGTGTAGTTCATTTTAGTCCCTTGAATAATAAAGAAGCGCAAGGCAAGGCAAGTCTGTGACTCTTAGACAAAGCTATATCCCGAGAATCAAATTGTTGGTTATTGTACTTCATTCGCTTATTTTCCCTATCTCTCCCATCTTCTGTAGCTTGTGGCTTTTACATTTATTATAGTTTTAGAAATAATACCTTGACACCATTAAAGCTGTTGAGTACAACAAACGATCTATAAGGTTCCTAATATGTATCTTACAGAGCTAGGGCCTAAAGCTACTCGGATAAGTTGCGTCTCAGACCATCCCATTTTTGGGTGCACAAGCAAATGTAATCAATAAGAGGCATAATTGAGCTGAAAGAGATCTATAAAGAAAATGACACCAATAATAAACAATCAGACAAAGAAGAACCTGTAAGGCGCCGCGCAGGGTTGGGTGTAAGGTCCCGAGCCGTGGGATATATTATAATAATTATCTTTTTCCTATATTAACATCAGATAATATAACCTATTACTATAAGTAAAACATCAACATCCTTACCACCAATCTAGAGAAACATATGACAGTCTGTATGTTTCTATAGTACTAATCTAACTTGAACCACGTCTAATTAAGTTACATAATTTATTTAAAAAGTTGATTTTCCCCAGAACATACCATTTTTGGCGCCCAGACAACTGGCGCCTTGGCCTGGGCACCCACAAACGGCGGCGCCTCTTTTAAAAGTGGCATCTCATTTTACCACAAAGGCGCCTTGGGCTTGGGCGACCAGTGGAAAATAATGCACGCCTATTAGGCGACGCCTTTGACAACATAGAACATGGCATAATCCAAAAAGATCAGCAAAGCCGATTCTAATAAACACTTATGAATTTCATATTACTCCTACATACCTTCCAAAACCAGTGAATTTGATCATCAGTTTCTTTGTAGCCCTCGTACACCGTGTGTGCTTTCCAATCCTTTACAGAAATAGGTATATTACTTCCGACCAACGCACAGTCAAGATCTTTCAGCTCTATACCCCGGAAAAAGTTTTTCCCAGGCCTCGGCTTATAAAGAATTTGAGCGAAACCTCGGGCAAAACAGGCAACCTTTTCATGGATTGATTTAACAAATAAATGCTGGATAAGAAGATCTACATACTGCTCTCTATTCTTGCTATTGACAACAATGTTGTTACCTCCAGGGCACAACTCCACGGTTTCTCTGGACCCAAAATCTTCGGTTTCCCAGACAAATGTTAACCGCATAGCATCTGAATCAACAAAATCATCATCCATCTCCAAAATTTGTTTGCAGCTCCTATACATAACCGGATCTGCACACCGAATGTCTTCCAAAGATATTTTCTCCTTGGCTAATCGCAAGAAAAACACGCGATCAAATGCAATGCCTACTTGCACTTTATGCATCAAGGCTAAGGCGATTACTCGACCACAGAAGCCAAACAATTTGAGTTGTTGGGCTGTTACTTTTGCTGGGCTAGGGAAGAATCTGCGACGGTCCTCCGGGCATTCTAAAAATAGAGAATTTTCTGGATTAAAGAGTTCTTGACATACCAATAAAAGCCACTCCCGCAGAACACCATGTCCTGTAGCTACCTCGTCTTTGAACTCCACGGAAAGGCCACTGTGGAAGGACTTGGGTTTTAAGGGAGCAATGAGTTCATATGATTGTGTCAATAACATCGACCTGTCAATGAGCATTTTGTGCAGCTTTTCCGTGTCATGCTTTACCTCAGGGAACATGATCACCATCAAATGTCTTCTTGACTCAAAATCTATTGCACTGTCATACTTGAGAAGCCATAGATGATCATCACCCCTGCTTGAGTGCAGAATAAGATAATTCATCGCCTGAGGAAACTCTCGAAATGCAGCTGAAAGAATTTCCTTTCCATCCACGTAAAGTTCAGATATGTTGTGCAACTCCTTCAGAATAGAAAGAAGGTAAGACCACCTATTATTGGCATCCAAATCACCTCCTGCACCCATGTCCCAATGGCGCATGTATTGCTTGATTACAAACACCAGATTCAACAAAAGATCACGAAACATATCGATTTCATCCAAATAATATGGGTCACCCTCCACAAAGCCCTCATGATTGAATGGAAGTGATAGACCGTTCACTTTCACATGATCCTCAATTGCCCTGCGGAGATGGAGTGAAAACAAAGTGAATTCTTCGAAATCTGTCTTAAGACTTGTTAAATCCCGAGCTGCCAAGGGTGATGATGACAGATAGGTTGAATTTAAGGAATCGACCAACTTCCATTGTAGCTCCTGTACAAACCTGTAGAGGCCAAAAATCAACTGACACGTCCTCGCAATACCAAAATATTTTGGTCTATTTGAAAAAGCAATTGATTTCAGTATGGATACAAGGGTTTCGCGACAAGATTGGTATAACTCGCGTTCATCTTCATCTGTAGTACCATGAAAGAAACTGCAGAAGCTCAAGACAATTGTAGCACACTGATTATGTATGGAGCTAGGTAACAAAAAGCCAGAATTGGTTAGAAATAACCCAATACATTCCTTAGCAGTGTTTTTGTTTTCTACAGCTGAAGATCGTAACAACCAGACTAGGACCATTGGTAACCCACAGCAATTGAGGATTTGAAGATGCTCCATAGATTTCTTCAAATTATCTCTGGGAATATTAACCAATATATCCTTAAGCCCCGTTAAGATATCTTCCCTAGACGTGTATCGAACATGAACTTCCTCTTCCTCCTCCTCAAACTCATAGTCGTCAAGGCTTACCCCTCGAGAAGTGCAAAACACACAGGCTATAAAATCCTGGTATTGTTGTTTTATCTCTATGTATTCATCACTATTCATGAGTTGATCAAGAAGAATATTAGCTTCCTTATCTGTTTCCATCTCCATCCCCAATAAATTATGTCACTGACTACTATCTTCAAAACCAAATTTATACAGACAAGAATTTATACAGACAAGAATAAATCTTCACAATTGAGCAGAAACATAAACACCTCCGTATAAATATGCCCCAAGTTGTCTCACATAGGCCAGGATTCCTAATTAGGGAATTGGAAAACAAAGGAAAGTTGGAACCTTTTTCTTTAAACTTGTATTCCAAATCAAAGGAGGGACCTTTTTTATTTTTGTCAATTACCATATTTAAAATTCTCAATCGACAAATAAGAAAGATCTAACCTTTTCTTTCATCATAGCAGTAGAATCATAAGGTGGCGATGGGGTTTACTGATTAAACAAATTAAAGCTACTAACCTATTTTGCAGCAGAATATAAGAGAATGATTTGAAAGCAAGGTTTTGTCTTTCCTTTCAATGTTCAAGTATTTGGATTGAGTTCTGAAGCGGCCGCAATTGAATCATAAGGTGGGTGGCGATGGGGTTACTGATTAAACAAACTGAACATCAAGATTAGGGGATTGGGGTTTCATAGCCGGAAGTTAGTGGGTGTGTTATCATGCATCCTGAAGTATGATAATATAACGACAGTACACATATATGCCATTGGATTTCACATCTATTCCAAATACGGCACTCGGTTTATTACCACTGGCAATTTGTCGGCTGCTTTGTCAATTTGTCGGCTGCTTTGTCGGTTTTTTTGCTCCGTTTTGGCTACCATAGACAGAAGTGTAAACTGTCATTTCTTTCCTCAATACACCTGATGACCTCTTTCACCTGTGGGAGTTGCCCTCTAAATACCACATTACATTTAGCTTTCCAAATGTTCCAGGTCACTATACCACAAGTTGCGGCCCGATCGTTCGTATTTTCCTCCCAGTCAGGTTGGGTAGTGAACCAGGCTTGTAACCACTCTATCATATCAATATTATTCATAATCCTAAACGCCACGGAGATTCCAAACCAGGTTGCTCTAGCGAAAGGACACTCCATGAAAAGGTGAGGTATGGTTTCTCTCTGAGAATTGCACATAGGACAGACTGTGGACTCTATAGGAAACCTAGCTTCTAGTATATCTCTCACCGGAAGGCAATTGGAGAAACATTTTCATAGGAACATTTTGATTTTCGGGGCGACTCTTCTCTCCCAGATTCTATTTAACAGGGAGTTCCTACGGGTATGATTCCTCGGGCCTGCAAGGTGATCGTACATGGATTTAGCCGAAAAAACCCATGATTTGGTAAGGTTCCAGCGAGGAATATCCTTGTTTCCTTGAGCAGGTCTAACACATCTGACCATAGCAATGGTGGATGGCTCGAAGGTGGCCTCCAGGGCATTTTGGTCCCAGTCAGATATCTGTCGGTCCCAAAGTTCTGAGATAAAGTTGGTATCCAGATCTTCTTCTTTTAAGTTGGGATGCGGGTTCGGGGTTCCTTGACCCGGGATCCAAGCGTGATCCCAGATGTTAGTATTGGAGTCTATCGATATATCCCATGTTATAAGATCTTTTATTTTAAGAATACCTTTTTCTTATTCCGCTCCATGCTACACTTCCAACTTTCTTGATATTTCCTCGAATCGGACACGAGTCAGGAAAGTACTTTGATTTGAGAACCCTGGCCCACAGTGCCTCAGGTTGGGTTACCAGTCGCCACGGTAGTTTAGTTTGCATAGTTTCATTCACCAGTCTCAGGTTTTTAAAACCTAATCCTCCTTTCGATTTTTTCTTACAGATCGAGTACCACGATTTAAGACAGAACGAACGTTTGTCGTCTTTTCCCCCCCAAAAGAAGTCCCTTTGGATATCCGTCAGTGCTTTGATGGTTTTCACCGGGATAGGGAAACAGGTCATTTGATAAAGTGGAATAGCTTCCAGGTTTGTTTTAACCAGAACTGAGCGCCCAGCCTGGTTAAGAATCACACCTTTCCACCCCTTCAGGCGGACTTTGAATTTAGCGATAAGGTTTTCGAAGTTGAGGTGACGCGGCCTTTGAAAAAATAGAGGTGCTCCTAGGTAAGAGTCTTTGAGGTTCATCTTTTTCATCCTAAGAGTCCTAGTGAGGATTCTGCTGAAGCGAGGAAGAAGATTTGGGGTGTGGATCAGACTCCTGATTTTTCTAGATTGATGAGTTGTCCCGAGAGGGTACTGTGCCATTTGGGTCGGGAAATAATTTTGCTCTCTTGCGGGCCTTGTAGAGTGTGACGGCCCTAGGCACTGGGCCACATTATGCAAGAGGCCACCAAAGCCCATTATATGTGTTAGGGCATTGTCCGGTCAAACCCACTAGCGTTGGTATGTCAAGCTAGTTGTCAGTTTTAGGTGTCAAAACTCAATTCTTGATTTAGCCTACTAGAGTTTAGATTTCGGAATTGGGATATAGACAAAGTAGTAGAGACCTTGAAGACGAAGACTGTGAAGACAAAGAAGACATCAATTATTCTTCATCGACAAAAGGTTAGTAGGAGTTATGACTTTATGGATATTCTTCTATTCTACTTCATCTATTATTTCGAAATATAGTCGACTACTTTAGTAGTGATAATAGCGATTGAGATCGTATTCTTGTGTAACGTGGCCTTGTGTCATGACCAGTGTTTGATCCCACAAATACTGTGAGTACAAGAATGAATGAGACAGATTCGGTGCCATGTGTCCATTGCAATGGTTTGCTTGCAAACTGTTAGTTGGATATGGATGAATCTAAAGGAGTACTCTTGAGCAAAGGGTCCATGGACCACAGCTGAGGACGTACACACGTCTAAGTTCTGGCTCAGCCCAGTACTTCCACCTGTTAGGGCATTGTCCGGTCAAACCCACTAGCGTTGGTATGTCAAGCTAGTTGTCAGTTTTAGGTGTCAAAATTCAATTCTTGATTTAGCCTACTAGAGTTTAGATTTCGGAAATGGGATATAGACAGAGTAGTAGAGACCTTGAAGACGAAGACTGTGAAGACAAAGAAGACTCAATTATTCTTGATCGACAAAAGGTTAGTAGGAGTTATGACTTTATGGATATTCTTCTATTCTACTTTCTCTATTCTTTCGAAATATAGTCGACTACTTTAGTAGTGATAATAGCGATTGAGATCGTGTTCTTGTGTAACATGGCTTTATGTCATGACCAGTATTTGATCCCACGAATACTGTGAATCAAGAATGCATGAGATAGATTCGACACCATATGTCCATTACAATGGTTTGCTTGCAAACTGTTATGTTGGATATGGATGAATCTAAAGGAGTACTCTTGAGCAAAGAGCATGTGGATCACAGCTGAGGACGTTCTCACGTCTAAGTTCTGGCTCAGCCCAGTACTTCCAGCGGAATCCGGATTTGACCTAATTTGACCAGCAGACGGTTCCCGAACCGGTTTGCGTACCAGACTCGGAAATTCTCCTGTGTCTAATTTGTTCACGTACCAGTACGTGAACCTGACGCGGAGATTTCACTGGTAGTCGAATTTGGAGTAAATCTTTTAGAATTTCACTCTGAGTCAAATTCCAAACTCCTTTATCTCTTAGATGGACTTGTGTAAAACATAAATACCTTTTGTGTTCCATCTAACGATCCTCAATGAGTCAATAAGATAAGATTATCTCTGGTCTGTTGGATTTCTATCTTGAAGTGTTTTTGAGCCAACAAAACACTTGGCAGATAAATTCTAAAAAGAATTCCAATTGAGATTAATCTCTATTACTTGGTTGGCAAGTTTAGGGTTTCCTTAACTTGTGGGACAAGTAATTGATTGCTTAATTCCAAAGCAACATATCTTATTGAGTGCTATAAATAGAGGTGTCTACGGACAAATACCGCAAGCATCAAGCATACGTGAAGGTCCTTAGGGAAGGTAACGTAAACTCTTTTCACTTCGGTGAAAGCTTGTTGTGGTATAGTCATCCTCTATAGGTTGCAGCTCCTCTGGGAACTCCCTACGACTATAAAAGACTTCCTTAGAGAGTTGGGAAGCACAGGTAGATTGATCCCTTTGTGGTTGATCAGATTAACCTGTAACCTCAGTAACCTATCCTAGTTCTTGTCTATTCTAAAGTCCGTCTCTTCTGATATACGGCTATTCAAGAACTAGTTAAGTTACGTAAAGGTTTTGAAAGGTAGCAACGCACGGCTGCACTCGGTGTTGTAAGACCTAGTTGGCTCCAGTTATATAAGTTCCTTAAGTGGTTCTTCGTTTATAACTGAGGTAGATTTGAATTGGGCATTGCTTACTTGGTTTGCGTGTCAGCCCTGATTCAAGAAGTAGATTTCCGTATGACCTGGATCTAGCAATCCGAAGGAAGTCATCTTGTTTATGGTAAACTGATAGAGGACAGGTACACCATAAGTCAACAGTTTTGGTTTAAAACCCAGTATTGCTGACAAAAGCCTTTGGCATCGGTCAAAGCAACTCCTAGGCCTGTAACGGACGTCAGCTAGGGGAATCAAGTGCGTGACGATCTGTGGGGGATCCAGAGACGTAAGGAAGGCGACAGTAGCCAATTCGCTTGGAGGGCTTGAGTTGGTCTCTGCTACATCCCAGACCGAAGTCTTATAGTAGGCTAGTGTTTGTAGTCAGTTTGTACTGGGTGGTGTTCAAAACTGGACGAGGTCCCGAGGTTTTTCTGCAAGGCAGTTTCCTCGTTAAAAAACGTTTGGTGTCTTATGTGCTTTTACTTTCCGCATTATAACTCCGATTTATAATTAAAGCACCAAGTAGTACGTTATTGCCTAACTGTCGAGATTACTCCAGTTAGAGGTTTGGATATTGATTTTTGAGATCGTCCAGACTTTACCATAAGACTCACGAGCCAAAACGAAAAGTTGGTAGTATTTCGGTACCCCTTCTTTTTCACCACCGGAATCCAGATTTGACGAAATCTGACAGGCGCACGGTTCACGAACCGGTTTGCGTACCAGAAACTCGGAAATTCCCTGAGTTCGAGATGTCTATTTTATTCGCGTACCAGTACGTGAACCTGACGGTAGTCATCTTACTGGTGTCTGATTTAGTGAAGATTCTTTTAGAATTTCACTCTGAGTCAAATTCCAAACTCCTTTATCTCTTAGATGGACTTGTGTAAAACATAATATCTTTTGTGTTCCATCTAACGATCTTCAATGAGTCAATAAGATAATATTATCTCTGGTCTGTTGGATTTCTATCTTGAAGTGTTTTTGAGCTAACAAAACACTTAGCAGATAAGTTAAAAAGAATTCCAATTGAGATTAATCTCTTTACTTGATTTCCAAGTTTCCTTAAATTGTGGGACAAGTAATTGCTTGCATCTTATTGAGTGCTATAAATAGAGGTGTCTATGGACAAATACCGCAAGCATCAAGCATACGTGAAGGTCCTTAGGGAAGGTAGTGTAAATTCTTTTCACTTCGGTGAATGCTTGTTGTGGTATAGTCATCCTCTATAGGTTGCAGCTCCTCTGGGAACTCCCTACGACTATAAAGACTTCTCTTGAGAGTTGGGAAGCACAGGTAGGAGATTGAAACCATCTTCGGTTGAAATCGGATTAACCTGTAACCTTGGTAACCTGATCACGTTCTTGTCTATTCTAAAATCCGTCTCTTCTGATATACGGCTATTCAAGAACTGATACGTTCCTCAACAAGGTTGGAAAGGTAGCAACGCACGGCTGCACTCGGTGTTGTAATACCTAGTTAGCCCCAGTTATACAAGTTCCTTAAGTGGTTCTTCGTGTATAACTGAGGTAGATTCGAATTGGGCATTGGTTACTTGGTTTGCGTGTCAGCCCCGATTCAAGAAGTAGATTTCCGTATGACCTGGATTTAACAATCCGAAGGAAGTCATCTTATGTGTGGTAAACTGATAGAGGACAGTTACACCATACGTCAACAGTTTGGTTGAAAAGCCAGTATTGCTGACACAAGCCTTTGACAGCGGTCAAAGCAACTCATAGGCCTGTAAAGGACGTCAGCTGGGGGAATCAAGTGCGTGACGATCTGTGGGGGATCTAGAGACGTAAGGAAGGCGACAGTAGCCAATTCGCTTGGAGGGCTTGAGTTGGTCTCTGCTACATCCCAGACCGAAGTCTTATAGTAGGTTAGTGTTTGTAGTCAGTTTGTACTGGGCGGTGTTCAAACTGAACGAGGTCCCGAGGTTTTTCTGCAAGGCAGTTTCCTC
>JAJJMA010219714.1:0-10438 GCA_023529015.1 Papaver nudicaule | reverse complement strand
CTCTTTTAATGGTTTGGTACTCCAAAATATCAACGTGTCCAAGTGACTGACTCGCGTGTCCTAGACGTGTCTATTTCGAAAATGAAAAGACTCGTACTGTAGCGAGTCAGACGCGTGTCGCACGCGAGTCCGTGTCCTTGGCGAGTCGGACTCAGACTCGTGACCAATTTTGGCGAGTCGGTGCTACCCAGCATAGGGGTATGCGGGAACAGTTAACCTGATTTGGGTCCCACGGAAATCTTGAAAATGGGAAACACAAAATTTACTTGACTTTACCGACTCACTCTCGAACCGAAAACTCTAGATGTAGAGCTAAATAGTGTCGTAGAGATTTTGTAGAGATGTGATCCGATGGTGTAGAGCGAAAAGAGTTAATCTAATGGTGGACCCTCTGCAGATCCGATGGTGTGGGTGGTGCCACCTCACGCTCTACAACACTATTACGCTCTAGAGGGAGAGAGAATGGGTACAACAGAGCTAACAAAACCCTAACTCATTTCATCTTCCCAATTTCAGTGAAATCGATGTCTTCATTTACCAATCAAGCAGAGGACATCATCATCAACATACTCTCACGCTTGCCAGTGAAGTCAATCTGCAGATTCAGGTGTGTATCAAAGACATGGTGTAACTTACTCAATAACCCTCATTTCATTAAAGCGCAACTTAATCATGCAATCCAAAACAATTTCAGTCTCCTTGTTATGTGTCGACAAATGCACTATACAGATGAATTTAAGGTTTACTCCATAGATTATGATTCAACATCGTCAACATTCAGTAAACCTGTTCAGTTTGATTCTAAATTAGAACCCGAATATGAACGTTGTGAGATTTGGGGTTCTTGCAATGGTTTGATGATGTGCTGTGGTAGTCAGATGAAGGGGGATATTTGTCTATGGAACCCATCCACGAAAGAGTCCAAGAAAATTCCACCGCCACCAAAAAAAGTTCGGAGAGGTTCTGATATACGCTATCAGGTTCCGTTCATTAGCTATGGGTTCGGTTATGATTGCAGTATTGAGGATTACATGTTAGTGAGAATTTTTAGTTTTACAAACTATGCTGAACTTAATGTCTTCAGATTAAGATCAAATTTTTGGGAAAGTATTCCGTACATCCCATATAAAATGTCGGCTGGTGTAGTTCTGATTTTCAATGGGGCTCTACATTGGATTGCGGCAGACAAAGGAGGACCCAAAGAGGCCGTTGTTTTAGCTACTTATGGAATCGGTGATGGGAGGTTCAAGAACATACCATTACCAAAAGACATTGACGACAAGTTTAATATTATGTATGCCGGTGTGGGTGTGTTAGGAGGTTGTTTATGTGTAACTGCTAATCTTTACGATGTACGTACTGAGGTGTGGGTGATGAAGGATTATGGAGTGCAGGAATCTTGGATTAGACTTTTCACCATTGTTCAACACACTTCTGCTGGATCTTTTAGATATTTGAAACTTATACAGCCTCTTCAGAATGGTGCTGTTATGTTTCAGAAAGATTGCAATGAATTGTTTGTATATGACCCAGATAAAGGAGAAGCTAGAACTTTAGAGATCCGTGGTACTACACAACGAGAGATTTGTACTTGGGCTTACTCGCGTAGTTTAGTTTCACCCAACTCTATTGTTTCTTCAGCTCAAGAGCAGATAAGGCAGGCATAGATCAAATTAAAGAAGCCAGCAGAATGCCCAAGGATACAAGCCTGACGTGGTGAGTTCTAATTCATTTTTTGTATCTGCAGCTCTCAACATTCACATCATATGTGTCAGTGCCATCAGTTAAGTTGATTTCACTTAAGGCTTTCTTTGAATTAGTCTTTTAATCTCTTAATTAGTCATTATAGTTCTCTGTCAACTTTGATGTCACTAGTTATTTATGGTTACTGCATCTGATGTGATTGATCCTCCATAAGTAACTGTTGTATTATACATTTTCTTTTTGATAAAAACAGATAATATTAAAACTAGTGAAAATAACAAACAGCTTGGATAGGGATTTGGAGATTAGAGCTATGCATCCTATCCAGATTTAAGTGTTCAAACATAAAACTAGGAGGGAAATTAGAGGGTCACAAGCAGCTGTCGGCTGTCGCGTTTCAAAGCAATGGCTGGCTGATTAGCCTTCTTGGTTACATAGCTTAAACTGAAAACATTCTGTTCTTCATTAAAAATTTAAAAGTTTGCTCCTATTTTCTTCGCATCTTGAGCTAGCCTGCAAGGATATAGTAGTACTCTTCCCACTAATCATGTTGAAAAGGTTGCGGCAATTGCTTTCAATTAGGATTGATGGGAATTCCATTTGCACTCCCAATTGCAAGCCTCTACAGCTGCTATCACCTCTCCCTCATCACTAGTTCGAGTGCGAGCTCCTTTAATCCTGACTGCCCTGCACATGCCCAAAGAATCTCGTAAGATAATGATAGTTGTAGTGTCGGTATTGCTATCCCATCTGGTTGCTATGTTGAGTTTTACAGTCCCCGAAGGATGAACCCAAGCTATGAGTTCATTAGGTCTGACTGATTGCTGGTTACCACCATTCTGAGTTTGCATCTGCTTCATTTTGTAGTTGTCTTCCTAGAATCTACAAGCAGTGGTAAATGTCCCTCTTTGGCAGTTGCTTTATAACTTTGTGATAGGGGAAAGAAGGTAAAAGAATTGAAAAGATTTTGAAGTGAACCCCATTGCATCATTTTACTGAAAAAAAACCTAAAAGAATCTTCTTACTGCAATACTTTCCAAGAAAATCACAAGTTCGTGAACTCCCATTGCATCCTTGATCTCTAAACCACATGCACCTAAATTATTGCTCAAATGGTGGAAAACATAGAGCCACAAGTTACAATCAAGCTAAGTGAGAAGGGTTTTCTTAAGCTGAGTTTTTAGCTAGAGGAACTTCCAAGTGTTTGGTTGGTTATTTTATTGAAGCCTGTGAAGGAGGCACACTATTGGAATTGTACAAGTGTTTTGTATTTCTATTTGGATTGTTCTTTTACATACATTCTTAAATATACTAACATATCCCTTAATATCCCTTAAGTAGGATGAAACTATGTCCTGTCAGGTACATCCAATAAGTATGATGCAAGTATGTGATGGTTATATTTGTCTATGCTAACAATGAAGAAAAAACAGTCGACTTCCTATCTAGGATAACCTCTTTGATGACAGAAAATTGTGTTGTCTGAATCTATTGCTAGTTAGTCATTGAGTGTCTCCTCTCTTATTTAGAATGTGGGAAGTCCAAGATATGTTGATTGTGTGTTGCTAGATCACAAGCATACACTTAATTCATTCTTAATTTTCTGTTGCAGGTAGTACAAATCGCTGCACCCAGGCTACACAATACAGCTAAGTGGACGAGTCTATTTAACTTTAACTTGGTTATGTTATTCATATTATCACAGTATATGCTATATTTTGGCACCCTTAAAATTCGGTATGCATACTCTTGCTTTGGCTAGATTATTGGAAAAGAGTTTGTACCTCCACTTTAAATATTCGTAAAAATAGTGGCTTTTTTGTGTAGCTGGACCTCTGAAATGTTAGGTTAATGATAACAACTCTTTGGTAATATTTCTCAAGTTCTATTTTTCTTTTTTTTTTACCGTTATATAGAGCTGCTACATGGATACATATAGGGGTGGGTTTTCTTTTGGGAAAAGAAAAGGGCAGTTATTGCTAGCTGGTTTTCTCGGTTGGGGAAGTCACCGTTCTAGAATTTTACCAACAGTTGGGGAGTATTACTACTTTTATTATATTGCATAAGAATCACAATCATTGTATAGTACTTTCTGAATTTTTAGCTAGTTGTTTCTCTGATAAACAGTGTTGCCGGTGCACAGATTATTAGAAAACTTTAATGAATTTGCAATAGAAATGTTGCCGGTGCACAGATTATTAGAAAACTTTAATGAATTTGCAATATAAATGTTGGTCGACCTTGTTGAATTGGGATAATTTAACCGAGGCACCTTTTATTCATCTTCTGTTGTGCTGCATTTAACTGTTGTACTCCCGAGTTTTTGTTGTGCTTGACCACCTTCTTGGCAAAAATTCCATGGGAATTCCTTCGAGGCTTCAGTTCTATCTGTTACAACACTTTGAAAATATTAGTTTTCTCCAACATCTTACAAGTCTCTGAAGTCTTTCAGACAGTAGCACTGCGATATAAAATTGTAGGAAACATTTGCAGAAATCTTTCGGTACCGTTACATTAAATGTTCTTGCTTATTAGAGAAAACAAATGAAGATGCATGAATTGTGGAAGATCACGAATTTTACTTCCCTATCACAATTTTTTCCTTCATTATCACACTAAATAAATTAGTGATTAGGTATGTAGTTGGTAACTGTCATGTAATGTTAGGCCCCTTAGCCAAATTAGTCTAGGACCTTTAAGAATGTAAATGGGTCTTGATTTATTAAGCCCATTAATATATTCCGACCGCAAACTTGAAACTTTGTAATAACAATAGTAGGGTTTTCGATTGTGTTTTTGTCTTTTTGATATGAACGTGGGAAAGTCGGAAGAGGCCGTTTAGCAGCAGTTGAGAGAAATTTAGTTGTACACAAGGTAATGCAATGGTGATTGGAAGAAAGAGACCTATTGAGAAACTACCACAACACGATGATCCAGAGCTAGAAGCATTGTTCAGGATGACTCCCACACGATTTCAAGAGCAAGTTTGTCGATTTCGCCAACAGATGTTTGCCAAGAAACGGTGTTTGGAGAATTCGCATGATGCTGCAGAAACATACAAAGCTGAGGATTTTCCCTTCCAGGGGTACGAGGTAGCATGTCTAGCCGCCATCCTCCGCCCTAATGATTTGGAAGGTTCGGCGACAGGGCTTCTTCCATTGAAACTCCATTAATAACTCCTTTAATATCCCCATACACAACTATCTATCTGCCATGATCCACCCTAAGGGAGGTTCGGGGACAAGCCTTCAGGATCCAAATGTCGTCTGGAGGTTCTATAACTGCGTCTCACCTTTGTGGAGGTTCTACAACAGCACATCTCAAAAACAGACTGGCAACACCCCTTTCCTGTCAGTGCCAGTAGATGTGTTTGGTACAGATATGGAACTTTATCTTGACTTGGATGAAGTTCGAAGCATATGCCGTATGGAAGATTTGTCTAGGAATTGCGTCATAGCGTACATTAAGCACCTCTACGACCTATTAACGGAGAGAGTAGCTGTCTACCTTGATTCGTTAATACAGCAGGTTTGGTCTCTCTATTTGTTTGAAGCAGCGATTCCTGTCTGTTTCTAGAAATCTCTTTCTCTCGATTGATTTCGTTTGTTCCGATCTCGCCTGCTTCCTGTTAGAGAGTAGCTGGGGGAAAGGTAATTCTCTTGGTTTTTCTCGTTCAAGTTTTTGAGATTTGGAAGGGTTTAATTTCATTATCATCTCTTTGCTCTTGTTTATCAATGGTCATGGAGATTGAGGTGTTGTGTAACTTGTTTGATCAACTAATCGTCTCTGATGTCTCTCATCTTCCTTCTGCGGATGAGGAACTTCTATGTCGATTTTTCGGTCGTCTGAGTATTACCGGCGATGTGGTTTTGCTGCCGACATTCCATCACACTTCCCCGGTAGAAAAACTGTGTAACCTAAATCACAGCTGGAGTTTCTCTGTGGATCATGGGCTTTGTGGTTTAAGTTATCTTACTTGGGCTAAGTTTTTCGGTCTACCTTGGTGCAGTCTTCAAGTCCACTTCAGGACTCAGGGTATCTCTGTTGGGCTTCTGTTTTTAGGCCAACAACTTAAAAGAGATTTTTTTCTTTTTATCTCACATTCTAGAGTGAGACAAAAGAATGATTGGTTGGCCTTTGGGTACTTTGATGATGTTCAAAGTTGGAGAAAGTTCTTATTCAATATCCTCTGGAGGTATAGAAAGTACGGTAAAAATAAATGATTTTATATCCTCTGGCGATATATAACCTTTCGTATGGTGCAGAGAAGGTTTCAGTGCATACTTCTGGTTTCAGTAATGACTTCCAGGCAAGTCTCTGCGACTGTTCCATTTCAGGCATCTTACAGCAGACATTTTTCCTCTTCTGCTGTCGGCTTTATTTTATTTCATGCATTTCGCGTAACCTTTCCTTGTTTATTAGATTTAGTTGGTAGTGTTATTTGGGTGGTCTGTTATCTGTTGTTGTTGTGCTATAAGGTTGGTGATGATCTTCCTCTGAAGATGGATTACCCTAATTTTGATATGTTTTGTCCTGGCAGGTGGAAGCTCTTGTACGGTCTTTTCGACGAGTTTAATTTCCACACGCCGTGCGGAAGAAGTGGATCAACTTTGGTCTTATGGCACCTCTCCTTGTGGAGGAGGGTTCAGTCAGATTGTTTGAAGATAAAAAATCTTTACCGAGTTGTGGATCATGCTACACCGATTCAAACTCACCCGTATGTATGCGGGGTGTTACTATTAGTGTTACTGTCATGTAGTATTAATTCAGTTTATTTAGTTCCTAAGTCAATTAACCTTCACGCTGATAACTTAGCTATGTATTGTCTTTCTTTACAATCTTGTCAGTCTTTGGGGGAAAGGGAGTTAAGTTCTTTGTTAAACTCTTTTCCTTGCATTGACATGACGAACTACTAGGTGTTGTTTCTTCAGGGCTAATCCCTGTTTTTCTACTAAAAAAAAGACCTATTAATGGAGAGAGGGATACAACACAAGTATGAGTTTACAAACCCTTCATCAGTATGGATTGCAAAAGGTCTTGATTATTCGTCGATGCTAATAACTACTCGTAAATTGAAGAACAAGAATTGCGAATGGATTTTCGTTCCTGTCAATCCAGAGGGTGCGCATTGGCTTTTTGTCGCAATAGATTTGGTGTCTATGTTTTGCTATTTGCTTGATCCATCAGGGATCCCAAGTCGGTATAATAACGTCAAAACATTTGTCACTGTTGGTCTAAAAAGCTTGCAGAAGGAGGATGGTGTGAGGATGGCATCACCAATTTGGTACAATATCAAGTGTCCGAAACAGAAAAGCAGTGTTGAATGTGGGTTTTATGTAATGAAGTTTATGAGGGAGATAATTGATGAGCCAAATATTTTTGCAAAGAGTGAGCCTTTCTCTAAACCAGCGTATGAGCAGAGTGAGATTGATGAAGTGAGACTCGAATGGATTCAAACAGTAGAGGCATATCTTTAATTACATTCTTACATATTTTCGCTCTGGGTTATAGCCTCTCTTTGCTTTCCCCTGGTTAGTCTTTTCATATATTTATACCTTGCCGATCACCCCTTAAGATGGTGGCATTTAATGGCATATATATTGTAAGTGTGTGAATGAATGTCAGTGTGAGTGCAAGATTGTGTACGTGCCAAGAGCACGTGAGAGTTGAGAGAGTTGAGAGTTGAGAAAGTCGAGTCCAGTCCTTTATATTCTGTATTTCTCTGTAATAAATATCTATCTTTCTATTAATCAAAATAATCTTTTCAAGATGTAGATATCCAGTATTATCATGGTATCGGACTGAAAACCCAATTAGAGTTTTCAGGGTAAGATCCTTCTTCCGCTAGCTCTCCTTCATTAATTCATCAACCGAACAACATTTTTCGCCCTAAACTCAATCAAATTAGGGTTCCATATTCACATCTTCTGCTGCTATTTTTACGATTTCGTCCGATCTGATTCGTTGCTGCTTGATTGCTCTCTGGTTCTTGAAGATATTCTCAGTTACTTCAATTTCGTTTTTCTGCACCTTTTATTCGGCGAGTTCTGGTATTGATTCTCACTGATTTCGTTTTTTAGTTTTGATTTCATTTTCTGTTTAAGTTTGAGATTCTATCTCTTTTCATTTGATCTTTTTAGATCTAGCTCATGTAAGACTGATCTAGTTATCAGCTTTGATGCTTCATGTAAGACTGATCTAGTTATCAGCATTGATTTACATATTTTACCGGATGTTTTGCCATCGGTATTGATACATTTGATGTCTTATCATCAGCTCTATGAGCTTCCTTTGTTCAAATCTAAAAACAATTTCTCTTGAATTCTGTTTTCAATTTACATCAAATCTGGTTTACTGCTCTTAATTTGTGTTCAATTTGAGTTTCATTCAACTCAATTTCGCTTTAAATCGATCTCAATTTCGATTTCCTTTTCTTTCAATCTCAATTATGTTTTCAATTTCGTCTACTCTCGCTTCCCTTTTCTTCTATTTGAGATCAATTCGGTTTGTTGTTACTTACTGTTTGTAAGTCTGAGAGCGCAAGATACACTGCAAGATGTGGTCAATTTTGTGTTCCTCTTCGACAAGGTTCGTGAATATAGTGTTGGTACTGCACTTTATATGGTGATGATGTTGGCAAGAACATGTAGTTCTGTTGAATCTCTATATGCAGTTAGTGAATTTATTTCACTTGGCAAACTCTGCCCTATGATGCTTCCTACTTGCAGTGAGTGGTTTCTTCACTCACCAAACTCTGCTTGTGGAGACAGAATGGTAGTGTGTGTATATAAATAAATGCAAGGTAGACTTCCTGGTTTGTTTTCAGTGTTGGTGTGGCGCTTGTGATGCTTGCAGTAAGTGGTGTGTCCATCTTGGTGAACTCTGCAATCAGCTCCTGCTAGTGTTGGTGATGTTTCTCTTAGCAGTTTTGGTCTTCTTTGATGGTTTCTTGTTGCTACTATTGCAGTGGGTGTATTCAACCTGTTAAAACTCTGCCTTCCTTCATTTAGTGCTTTAAATAAGATTGTGGAGATGAGTGCAGACCTAAGCATGGTTTTCCTAATAATGGTGTTGATTCCTGATGGTGATTGCGGCATTTTATATACAGCTTGTGTGGTTATGGTCTCTTTGCACTGAGATAATGCTGTAAGAAAGTCAATAAAGCTGCTTGGTTGTTGTTATTGTATGAGGCTTTGAGTTGTACATGTAGATATGCAGTATTGAAGGTATGAATTGGTGTTGTATATGGAGTTCTTGTTGTGTGTCTACGTTTTTATGGAGTTCCAGCTGGTGTCTACGTCTACTGCAACCATTTCTTTCCTATTCTCATCTGCACTTAAGCTACAATCAACTACATATGTACACAAGTGATCCAGCAAGGTTGCCCTGGAGTTCCACTGCCATAGCTTTGTGTTTGCTGCTTCATTTTGTGTGTCAAGTTCTGCTGCAAGTTAGCTTCTTATACCTTCTTCACCAACTCTTACATATACTCTCTGTGTGTGCCATGCTTTGTTTCTACAGCCACTTACTACTATATCCTCCACTACTGCAACACATCTGTCTTGTTCACTACTACTGCTAGACTATCTAATACTGCTGTTGCTGCTACTTTTATGTTCCTGACTTCTGTAAATTGCAAACTTACCTAATTACTTACAATGCCTGCCACAAACTACTAAATGGGAACTCAAGCTTTTATGCGCAAGACATGTGGACAGAACTGGTTTGAATGGAAACATGTAATTCTTTGTTGCTGGCGCTGCTGCACTTTGTTCATTATGAAGCTACTACTACTGAAGTCAAGTTCTGCCAGCAATCTTTTATCACTCCATTATGCTTGGTTCTGTTTCTCGACATTTTCAACTTGATTCTCGATTTTTGGAGTGGTTTTTCTCCTTCCTGCACCTACTTTAGTGTTTCTAGCATACTACTGGCATATATATTGTGAGTGTGTGATTGAATGTCAGTGCAAGATCACAGTGCCCTCTACAGACACCTTGATCTTGAGGGAGAGTAATGGCATATACTCCTTCCGTTCCAGTTTAGATGCCATATTAGGGTTTTGATATAGTCGTCTTATACTTGCTACAATTGATGTTTTTCTACAAAATTTTTGACAAAATTTTTGCATTTTAGTTTGGAAACGTAACATAGAAGATAAAATGCTAGGGTGTTGTTAAACATTTTGTGGAAAAACATCAAATTTAGCGAGTTTATGACGACTATATCAAAACCCAATTATGGCATCTAAACTGGAACGGAGGTAGTATATTGTAAGTGTGTGAATGAATGTCAGTGTGAGTGCAAGATTGTGTACGTGCCAAGAGCACGTGAGAGTTGAGAGAGTTGAGAGAGTCAAGTCCAGTCCTTTATATTATGTCTTTCTCTATAACAAATATCTATCTTTCTATTAATCAAAATAATCTTTTCAAAATGTAGATATCCAGTGTTATCAGCATTTACCATTCCATGTTACCGGTTTTAACATTATGGACATGAAAATTTTCAAACTTCTTCGGGTAGCATTGTCCTTATGCAAATATTCATTCAAGTTACAGCAATTCTAAATTGATCGTGAAAAATCCTATTTCTAGATTTAAGGAAGTTAACAGATCTTATTAGAGTTTTCCCTGGTTAGTGCGAAACAAACGATTGCTCAGTTTATTGCCAACTTTTATAAGTTCGCAATACCAAAGTATGTAGTCGTTGAAGAAACTGAGAGTGAGAAAGAACT
>JAJJMA010219688.1:0-15659 GCA_023529015.1 Papaver nudicaule | reverse complement strand
ATTTATCGTCCCCTCGGCGCCCGAGGACGTTTACTCCTCGTGGCCGTTTGGTAGTGGGTACGATTGTATCTTCGGCTTATGTAGCCTTGATTCAAGGTACCCACCGCTAACGGGGTGTCTTGCGGGTAGAGGACCGTGCCATATAACTCGTAGGGCCCTTACGATTTATATGAGCATCGGCTCTGAGCCTGTAGTGCCAGGTCGTTTTTGTTTGTTGGCGTTTTTGCCTCGGCGTTACAGCCTTTTTGTTTGTTGGCGTTTTTGCCTCGGCGTTACAGCCTTTTTGTTTGTTGGCGTTTTTGCCTCGGCGTTACAGCCTCTGATTAGATCGCTTTTGAAGTTTTGACTCGGTGCTTTCGTCGTATAATTTTCTTTTATTTTGGAGATACACATTACATTCATGCGTAATACTTCCTTATGTATTTGGCGTTCCATGCATTGCCGAGTCCGAGACCGTCTTTCTCATCAATTAGCTTGTACGCTCCTTTTCCCGCCTTTTGCTTGATTGTGTACGGGCCTTCCCATATTGGCTCTAGTTTTCCCGCGTTTCCCTTTTGATAAGGCGGTATTTCACGTAACACGAGCTCGCCAGGTTGGAATTCTCGTTCAATTACTTTTTTGTTGTATCCTCGGGCAGCCCCTTTCTGGTAGTTAATGATGTGTTGCCGAGCTTCCTCCCTTTCTTCTTCGAGGTCATCCAATTTTGCGTATATTAAGTCTGCAGATAGGTTCTGTTCCCACGCTTTGTATTTATCTGTTGGTATCATTATCTCCGTAGGCAGTACTGCCTCGGTCCCATATGTTAAGTGAAAGGGAGTCATTCCCGTTGCTCGCCTTTGTGAGGTTCGGAATGCCCATAGTACATTGTGCAGATGTTCGCACCACTGCTTCTTGTGCGGCAGTACTCGCTTTTTCAGGTTGTCTCCTATGGTTTTGTTTGTTGCCTCGGCCTGCCCATTACTTTGAGGATAGATTGGCGTCGAGGTACCGAGTCTTACGTTGTATTGATTTAGAAGTTCTTTAACTTCAGCACTGAGGAATTCTTGTGCGTTATCCGAAACTATCTCCGCGGGTACTCCAAAACGACAGAATATATTCTCCCAAAAGAAGGTGAATACTTCTTTTCCCGTATGGCTTCGTAAGGCTTTGGCTTCGATCCATTTGGAGAAGTAATCGGTTGCAACTATGATATATCTTCGTTGCCCTGTTCCTGGGATAAATGGGCCGACAATGTCTACCCCCCATTTGGCGAAGGGCCATGGGCTTAAGACTGAGTTCAGGTTTGTTGCTGGTGCATGGATTCGCTTAGCAAATCTCTGGCATGGATCACATTTTTGGGAGATGCTCTTTGCGTCGGCATGCATATATGGCCAATAGTACCCTTGGGCCTTTGTTCGCTGCGCTAATGCTCTGGCGCCGCTGTGGGTACCTGCCTCGCCGCTGTGCAGCTCTTTCATTAGTGCTATTCCGTCTACTCGGTGTACACACCTTAACAGTGGTCCCAAGAAGGACTGTCGGTGTAAGATTCCATCTATGAGTCGATAGTTAGCAGATCTACTAATCACTTTGTGCGCTTCTAGCGGATTGCTTGGCAATTCTCTGTTTTCCAAGTACTTCCTTATGGGAATTCTCCAGTCGTCCTGCTCTTCTTGGATGGCCATCACCAGCTCTCCTTCCTCGGATGCTATCGATGATTGCTTCACTCTTCCGATTTCAATGGAAATTATGTTTTGATCTGTTACCTTAGAGGCGATGAACGCCAAAGCATCTGCGTGCCTATTGTCTTTTCTGCAAATGTGCCGAATTTTGAGATGCGGAATTTTCGACATGAGTCTTCTTGCTAACTTTTTATACTTAGATAACAAATCATTAGATTGGTAACTCCCGTCTAGCTGTCGTACAACCAGTTGCGAGTCCGTTGTGATTCTTGCTTCCTGGATTTCCATGCTAATCATGTGTTTTAAGGTATGAATTAGTGCTTCATATTCTGTTTCGTTGTTAGTTGCTTCGAACTCCAACCGAAGTGCAAAGACAGTGCGCTCTCCTTCGGGTGATGTAAAGACTATGCCGATACCTCGGCCATCGCTATTTACCGATCCATCAATGAAAATTTCCCACCTCCGAGGATGGCGCTGCTCTAGCAGGTCTTCGGGACCATCATCATCTTCGATTCCCAATATTGGTTCATCTTCGTAATCTTCTTCTATTGGAAACTCAGCCAAGAAGTCTGCAATGATCTGGGATTTTAATGCCGTTCTGATTTCATACTCCACGTCGTATTGTCCAATTTGGGCGTTCTACCTCGCGATTCTTCCTGCTGCCTGGAGATTTTTCAGAATGGACTCGATTGGTGTTTTCGTTAGCACAATTATTTTGTGGGCTTGAAAGTAAGTCCGAAGCTTCTGCGTTGCTACTACTAATGCGAGGATTAGCTGCTCCAATTTGGTGTAATTCTTCTCAGCTGGAAAAAGAGTCCTGCTGATGTAGTACACAGGTTTCTCTTCTTCTTTGGTTGTTACTAGCACTGCACTGATGGCGTCTTTGTTTGCGGCGATGTATAGTTTCAGATTCTCGTCTTTCTCTGGGCGCTGCAGGGCTGGTAAGCTTGCTAGGTAAGTTTTGATCCCTTGAAAAGCGGCCTCCCTTTCGTCTGTCCATACAAATTGCTCTCCTTTTTTCAGAATGCTAAAGAAGTTTTTACATCTGTCCGAGGATCGTGCAATAAATCTGCTAAGAGCAGCCAATCTCCCGTTTAAAGCTTGTACCTCCTTTATGGTTGCTGGCGAAGGCATGTCTCGGATTGCTTGCACCTTTAGTGGGTCTGCTTCGATGCCAGTTTTCGTGACAATGTATCCCAAGAACTTTCCAGAGGTCACTCCGAAGATGCATTTTGCTGGATTTATTTTCATGTTGATCTGTCGCATCTTCTCCAGTATTTCTCGAAGGTCTTTCACATGGGTCCCGGCTTTTTTGCTTTTGACAAGCATGTCGTCCACGTAAGCTTCGACGGTCTTTTTTAGCCAAGGTCGAAAGATATTCTCCATGGCCTTCTGATAAGTGGCACCGGCGTTCTTTAACCCGAATGGCATTCTGGTGTAGCAGTACAGCCCGTTGGATGTTAAGAACGTCGTATGCTTTTGATCTTCTTCCGCCAATGGAATCTGGTTGTAGCCAGAATAGCCATCCATGAAACTTAGCAATTCATGTCCGGCAGTTGCGTCAACCATTTGGTCTATGCTGGGTAAGGGATGAGGATCCTTGGGACACGCCTTGTTTAAGTTGCTGAAGTCGATGCATATGCGTACTCCCTTGTTTTTCTTTGGTACGATGACCATGTTGGATATCCAATCTGCGTATTGTATTTTTTTGATAATTCATGTTTCAATCATCTTGTTTAACTCTAATTCGACCGCAGTCTGGTATACGTCCGCTAATTTTCGAGGTCTCTGCTTGAATGGTCGCACTGAAGGGTTTATATCTAGGCGATGGCAAGCCAAGCTGGGGTCTATTCCTGGCATCTCACTCATTTTCCAAGCGAAGACATCAGCATATTCCTTTAGTAAATCTTCTAACTCGCCTCGCTGCTCCTTTGACATTAACGTTCCAATTTTTACAATCTTCGGCTCTTCACTGGTTCCGATATTTATTTCTTCAGTAGGCTCTGTTGGAGTGAAGTTTGGAGTGTCGTCGTTCATGGCACTGGGGTCCTTCGGTGCTTCCTTCGTGATTAACTTTTTGCCTTGTATTATTTGATTAATTTCCTCGTGAATCATTTTTTCCTTTTGTTGCCTGTATCTTTTTCTTCGGTTACGCCGCGCATGTTTTCTTTGGTCGATATCTTTCTCGTGACATGCTTTGGACTCCGAGCCCTCGCCTCTGATCTCACCAATACCTTCGGGAGTTGGAAATCTTAGTTTCTGATGTAATATAGAGGGTACCCCTAAGATTCCATGTAACCATGGTCGTCCCAAGATTGCACTGTATGGTGATTCTATGTCCAGGACACAGAATGTTGTCTTTAGCTCCATTGACGCCACGTAAACTGGCAGTGAGATATCTCCTTTTGGTTTTGATGCTCTTCCATTGAACCCGTAGATGGTGTAGTCCGAGGGTATCAATGGAGTGCCCGAGAAATATTCCCTATATGCCATTCCGAATAATACATCCACCGAACTTCCTGGATCGATCAGAATTCTTGGCACTGCCGCCTTGTTTATGTTTACTGTTATCACCAAGGGATTATTGCTTGGACCATCTTCGGGGAGGTCTGCTGCCGAATAAAATATCGGTTTTAACTGCCATGGCTCGAATTTTCTTGCTTCGGTGACAATCATTATTTCTTTCCCATCTTTGTCTCTTTTGTGAATTCTTCCACCAAAACTGCTACTTCTTGAGCTGACGCTCTCCCTTGTATGAATCATTGAACTGCAATGAGCGACCTGCATTGGCACTTCGTTTTGCGATTTTATTTTGATAATCTGCTCCAAAGACCTTACTTGCTGCCTCGGCGTCTGGTCCGATTCTGGGGCCATTTTTGGTCACCTGTCAAGAAACAAAAAACCCGTGAGGTCCAAGGCGGCTAGCGCAGTGTACTTTGTCGGCCATGTAAATCTACTCTGCAACTAATTTTTTCAGACGAATTTTAATGTCCCATTTGCCCTTTTTAGATATATCCTCAACTACCTATTTTGTCTTTAGTTCAAATCATGCCTTTTCGTCTAGTTTCTTGGTGAAGTTTTATTTCCAAATATAGCATGAAATTAGAGAACCCTAAAATGGATTTTTATGTATAGCATGACTTTTGAAATCCTAAAATGGATTTTGATAAATAATATGATTTTTGAAACCCTAAAATGGATTTTGATGAATAATATTGTTCTTGAAACCCTAAAATGGATTTTGATGAATAACATGGTTTTTGAAACCCTTAGAATGGATTTTGATGAATAATATGATTTTTGAAACCCTTAAAATGGATTTTGATGAATAATATGATTTTGCGATTGCTTATATGCTCTGCTACAAGAAACTCTCTAGGACATTGACCTTGCCATGCCGAGGGTTTGAGAACTTTTTAATGGATGATTTTATCATCTGATGTTATGCTCAAAAAACTCATAAACACGCCAAAGCCTTTAAGGTCTTTTGGATGCTTAAGGTATAGGAGCTGTTTTTCAGAAATCTAGCTTTTGAAAAATCTTTTGAGAAGATTTAGAAAGAAATAATACAACAAAAAATTTGAAAATCCGAAAATTCACAGGCAAACCCTAAGTTGTATTAATCATCCCTGTTTCTAGCGCCAAACTGTACGAGTAGAAAATCTGCATAGGCACTCGAGGTACCACATCCATCAGATCTACTCGCACATACAGTATTTAGTTGTGGTTCAGTAGTCCGAAGACCTCAAGAACAGCACCGATGGTGCTATGAATAACAATCAAAGACCAAATAAAGCAATAAAGACCAGATATAAGAAGACTTTCTATGTATTTCTAATGCTGAGATTACATGAATAAAACCCTAAGGAACCAGAGGAGATTACAAACCTAATCTCTCTCTTGCGACTTAGGCTCAACCCAAAGAGAATCCAACCCTTACAACGTTTTCCAAGCTCGCCTTATATAGGCCGAGCTTGGGTGGTTTACAGCTAATAAAGACAAAAGACTCAATCGTGGTGGTGTCAGTCCCTGTCGAGTAAGGCGGTTTAAGCACCGAGGCTAAATCCTGGGCTTCGGTCCTTCGACGTAGTCCGAACCCTTTCCCTCCGAGTCTTTTACTTCGCTCTTGTGTAACTGTTTCTTCTTTAGGTTAGTCCGAGCTTTCGCTGTTGACTCTCTCGGCATGGTTAGGCTTTCTAGATGCGAGACACGTGTTCCGAGGGGTTTTACCCCCTACAGTTACTCCCCCGTAGTTAATGCTTTCATTCATTTTTCAATATACGCACAGACATTTTTCTCCCCATATGGCATTGCTTAATGTCAAAGACCAAGCACTGAACGAAGTCAAGCTATCAACATGTCTCCCCCCTTTTGTCAAAAATAATTGACAAAGGGTCTCAAAAATATCTGGGTTCGAGATAAATGCTCATGTTCAGAGAACTCGATTCAACATATAAGAATGATTGCAATCACAAGGGTCAGCATTTCGACAAGTTACACAAAATATATATATATATATGCAACCTGTCAGGAAATATAAAAGATATAAGCAGATATAAATTATGTTACCTGTATATTCCACAACCACACTCCCCTAAAGATATATTCTATTAAGCACAAGTTCACAAAAGAACTCTCCCCCGTTGGTTGTCATTCCCTCGGACATGAGAACAACGGAATAGTCTTTGTCAGAGAAAGACTTAGATTTGGTTTTGGTTTTTCGAACGCGTCCGTAGTCATACTAGATTATACCAAAACCACTGATTTATGCGTATACTATAACTCCTAGTCGTGAGACACAAGGATATCCAATAGTATTGTGACTAGCATAAAATCGATCTCCTCCTTACATAGTTATACTTATACCTGCAACAAAGTTATTAGTACAAACATAACAGCTACAAACATATGGAGGCCAATGGTATCAAGATATTAAAATAATTAAAGATCAGCTCCATAGGAGATAAAAGAATTATCTTGATAACCTGCAACATACATCCATAATAGATTCGGAAATATTATCTCAATGTTGCATTCGAAACTTGCGCAATATTTAGGTTTTCTGATTTTCCAATTTTTATATTTTTCAGAAAAATGATTCGAAACTACGTAAACACATACAATATATAATTTTTTAATTAACTTTTCATAAACAAATTCGAATCAGATGCAAACAAATAATAATGATGATTTTTTTTTTTAATTTTTCGAAACAGAAATAACAAACAATTAAGTAAAAACTCTACTAATAGTTTCGAAACATAAGTAGAAACATTCTTTAGTTCAATGGTGGAAACGGGTATATTTTCTCACGTCCTTCATTTACCCAAAAGTTGTTCACTAGGTCTTCTAGATTCTTTCTAAGCTCGGGGTTATCTTTTGCACTACAAACCAACATGTGTTGTATATTTCCTAGTTGTCTTCCAATCCTGTTGATCTTGTCTTCAAGAGAGAAACTTGGACTTTGGCAAAGAGATTCTTCAGACACAGATGGTGAGATAGAATACACTGTTTCCTCTTTAGAACGCATCTTATTTACCATATTTTTGTTTATGACACAAACATTCTTTACTTCAGGACCAAATATTGAAAAACATGTTCCCTTGACAATATCAGAAATTAGACATGGGGAACCTAGACCTCTCTTCCACTTCGTGTCTTGACTCTTAAAAATAAGATCATTTGGTGGACAATGATTTTGCAGATATCAATCTTCTTGCGTTTGTTTTCATCTTCTTCACATAAAAAGTAGACGAATTCAGCAACAATCCTACTCCATTTAGACCGATGATATTGACTTCCGAAAATATTTGGAACAATCATTTTTCCAAGAACACGAAGATCCAAAGGGAGCCCATTGGTAAGAAGAAAGTCCTTGTTCCACGTAGTCTTTTGTTTTGACAGTCTTAAGGAGTTGTCTTTATAGTCAACTTCATGCCCTATTAAAACCTGATCATACTCTCCGTCATTAACCATTCCACTCATAGTAGCAATAAGATCTGCATCAACATCGAAACACTTCTTTCCAACAATAATAGGGTTTTCTTTCGTCAATGTTTGAGATATTGCTATAAATACCCTAACAACATCTGGAAAATATGAAATCGGTTTGACAAGTAGGTGTCCCCAATCCCTTGATTTTATAAGATCAAATATATTTGGGAAGAGTGACACACATATCAAGTTTGTTTTCCATAATAAAACCTCTGCTGCAGAGTTCTTGATACATAACTTGACCACCATTCCAGAATTGAGTATGATCATTAATAGTTTTGGAATGATCAGGTATAGAAGGAGATGTATTTGATGCACCTGGAGTTGAGACAATTGTGACCTTATTCTGTTTCGAAACTCTTATCTCCTGGTTGACACTTTTACTAACCCTTTTCTTCTTCTTAGCATTCGAATCCATTGCACCGATTCCGAAAACACACAGTGATGTATATATATATATATATATTATTTATTTTTTTGGTTTCAAAACTATATATATATATATAGTGATTTTGAATCCTATTAATTGGAAATCGTATGCAATATGGAAATAGGGATATCGAAGATACTAGAATAATCTAAAAAGGGAAACTGAGATTCGAAACACGGGTTTTCTTAAAAATATGCATTTTTTTGTTTTAATTAAACACACCAAAATATTATATCCTAGACAATATACATAATTATTTTTGTTTTTATCTTCTATTTATACACTGCATATTATGTTTAGCACGTGGACTGTTTCGAATTCGGTCATATGACTCTAAAAAGCTATTGTGTGGCGCATGCATTAGACACGTACAAATATAGTGCTGAAATGCGTACCTTCTTTTTAGAAATACAGAGATTAACCCTTGTAGATGTGCCTGTGGTTTGGGAACATTGTTCATCATATTACTTAAGAAAATTTTGTCACAAGAAGAGTTTATGTTACAAAAATTATTAAATAATGTATTATGATAGTAGGGTTTAAACCAGCGAGTAGTCATACTGGGAATGTCCTGAGGCACTGACGATTTCTGAGACTCTTTTTTAGAGATTGTGAAAACACATAAAGGAGCACACAAATCTGGATCCGAGTCAGAGTCAGAGTCAGCGTTGAGAAACTTGGAGTCCACAGCAGTGTCCATTAGGAAGTCATGAATAGCCTTACTTATTTTCGGCTTTAGAAGTACAAGTGTTTCTAAAGCTTTTAACTCTCCAAACAATTTGTCAGTCTGATCATTTACATGTTGGCTATTGTTTAGTATTCTCCGTGTTCTGAGTGAAGATTCATAAAAGAAATCAGGATTCATTCTTGATGGATCAAACACACAGTACAGTGAATCTTGTGAGGGACATATTCTTATAGGTTGGATCGAGCCAAACACAGATTGTTAGATCTTAAGGTGTTTGCCTGCTCTGATACCAACTGAAAAGACGAGGGTACCGAGTACACTACCAATCTTTAATTTAGTCCACCTATAAGTCAAACCTTGAACGGTTGCTGTAATCAAGAACTCAAGAACAAGATCTCCTTCAGATCTGATTGAATCACACAAGGGAGTCAATACAAGAATCCGAAGACTATGTCAATCAACCAAGTACGATACTTTAATTATAAATGATAACTCAAATATAATGCGGAAGTAAAGTAAAGTAAGCACAAGATTTTGTTAACGAGAAAACTACAAACTCTTAGAAAAACCCTGGGACCTAGTCCAGTTTTGAATACTCTTAAGAATTAAGCCGCCAACACACCTACTCTCAAACTTCGGACTAGCTGGTGTAGATGGTGAAAAATGAGAGAGGGACAAGATTGTCAAAACACTCTCGAAACCATGTCTTATTAAAGGCAGTTGCCTATTCAGGCTTATCTCTATAGCTCAGAATGCAACCCATTCCATGAGCCGAACAAACTCTCTATAAGCTCTCTCTTATAGCTCCGGTGGGGAGGGTAATATCATAGAGCAGTACTAATGATCTCACCAACATATTAAACCCATTAATCAGCTCAGAGCCAGACCTCGCTTGATGGTACACGGTGAAGAATCAATAGAGACGTGTCCTCACGGATTTCCTCTTAAATACGACTCAACATACGAGTCTCGGTGCAAACCTCAGGAATATTGAAGCTCCAGGCCGGTCCAGAGCTCTCTGAGAAGCATACACCAGCCTAAATAGGCCTAAGCGGACCTAATCCCAAGTTCAGGAAGGTCTAGCATACCATGGATAAACACGCCATGACCTCAAGTGTGTTGTAGCATAAGCACTCGCACCACGACTAAGGCACAGGCTGCCCCAAAGTCGACCTTGGCCAGATGCCAAAGCCATAAACGCCACATAGCATGGCACCACAAACCATGAAGTCACCATGGATTCACAAAAATCAGCATTGGCCAAGAGGCCAAGGCCATGGCGTAAAACGCCACAAACCTACAAAGAGCATGGCCGCAAACAGACTGGCCTTGGCCATAGGCCAAGGCCGTGGCGCCATACCCCATGGCGCCACAACAAATGGGCCTTGGCCAAAGGCCAAGACCGTGGCGCCATAATCCATGGCGCCACAACAAGATGGCCTTGGCCAAAGTCCAAGGCCGTGGCGCCATGAGCCATGGCGCCCCCACATCCAACGCCAAAGACGAGTTTCAAACTTGCCTTGGCCAAAGGCCAAGGCCGTGGCGCCATGAGCCATGGCGCCACCATAACTAGCGCCAAAGACGCGTTTCAAACTTGCCTTGGCCAAAGGCCAAGGCCGTGGCGCCATGAGCCGTGGCGCCACCATAACTAGCGCCAAAGACGCGTTTCAAACTGGCCTTGGCCAAAGACCAAGGCCGTAGGTCCATGAGCCATGGCGCCACCATAACTAGCGCCAAAGCGCCATCAAACACTTATGGCCTTGGCCAAAGACCAAGGCCACTCCTATTCTTGTGTCCAGGAGACACTACATCATGTTGGTCACGACAATCAGTCGTACAACCCTACTCTACTCAACTCAACTACGCAATATCCGCGTATCACTCACTCGAGATATCAAAACATCACACGGGGGGATAACTTTAGGGGTATTGGTCTGGCGGTCTACGGCAGTTGAAAGAAACTGATGGAGATAGTGGGCAGTTACGAGAAGATAGCGCGAGTGGGCATATTCCACTCGACTCAGGCAGTTATGGAAACCAACGCATGTCCTCCACTCCTCCACTCTTCCACGACTCCCACCTTCTCTGTCGAGAGATCAGGGTGAGTTCAAACTATAAATAGAGGCTTCCTCTATTTTCCAAGGCAGAACATTAAGAACATCAGAAACGTTCAGAACACCTAGAACACACAATCCAGAGCCTCAGAGAAAAAACCTGAGAATCGAAACACGTTTCTAGCCTTGGAGATTTCCAGTCGACCTCACGACGGAGATCTTGAACTCTCACACCCAAAACACATTCTCAACCTGATCTCAAGTTTCTTCGTTGTTTCCCTCCCTAGACCAACCTCTATCCTCTCTGTGACCGAAGCAAGACGGGAACGGCCATCCTTGGTTTAGGCTTGTCTTGTTCGACTTTGATCTCCGAGCACTACGAAAGTACCCAGAGACGGTACATTGTTTTTCCAGGTAAAAACAGTTGGCGACCACAGTGGGAGATCATTCTCTCGGTTTCAGGGAAACTTGCTCAAAGATGGTTGAACTTAGGTCGGGATCAGATACCAAAAACCCCAACTCTTCAACGGACGGTGCTGTAACCTCCAACGCAGCACCCACCAACTTACCTATTACCCCAGACAATCCCTCTTCAACACATGTCATCTCAACTATACCCAACGCCCGAATAACAGAGCAGCAGTTGGTGGAGCTGTGCATCAACGGAATGGTTCCTGTATACCGAGCCCTCTTGGAGAACCTCCACTTCCAGACCTTCTTTGAACTCCACGAAGCTGCGAAGAGGCCTGTCACCGCTACACCCGCTTCGTTCGAAAGAACCACCACACGAACGAGGGACGAATCACCTATGGTCGCGCATCGCCAGAGCGGCAACCAACCGGCCCAAGAAGCCTCTCGAGCCTACACCACCTCTTTCTTCCCCAGGTACGATGGAACCAGTCATGCGCGAGAACACGTCTCACGTTTCCTGGAATCTCTGGGAGAGTACGGATACAGTCATACTTTGAGGCTTAACGAATTCCCAAAGTTTCTCATCGGAAGAGCTTATCAATGGTACACTCATCTCTCACCAAGAACCACGAGCACCTGGAACGGATTGATGGACGCCTTCTTCAAAGAATTTCTTTTCGGGAAGGTAACTCTCTTTGATTTAAGTAAGATGCGCCAAAGAGCTGGAGAATGCCCCGATGAATACGTAAAAAGGTTCAAAGGGCAAGCCCTCGGTTGCTGCGCCCCAGACATAACGGAGCTGCAATTAGTGGAAATTTGCACTGGTACCATGACTCCTATCTACCGTGCCCTCCTAGAAGATCTTCAATTCCAGACTCTCACTGAACTCCAGGAGGCGGCGGCGAGATCCACCCCTATGATACCCACGCTGAGGAAGAAGACTCGACTACTAAAGCATGGAGAACTCACTGGAGAAAACAATGGAGGCTCATACAACGACAGGAAGAGAAAAACAGGAGAACACCTCGCTGAATACCAAGCGCAAAACCCAACGGCGCGAAGCACGATACCGGAAGGGGACTTGCAACAACGACAAGAAGGAATTGATCTACCGAACGACCTCACGGCGACGGAGATGGAACAACTGCTGGAATCTCTAGTCCGAGACGGACTCGTAGAACTACCCAGAACATTGAAGCCTCCCACCATTGAAGAAATGAAACACCCTCATTATTGTCATTATCACAGGAGAATCAGCCACGTCACGATCCAGTGTAACAGTTTTAAACGAATCCTCGAAGAACACGTTGTCAATGCCAAGGCACGCTCTTATATATCGTACTCAGAGCCTCCACACATCCCAGCGTATCACAGACCACAAAGAACCTGTGAACCAGATAGTGGAGAATTTGATGCACCAACTATGCGAAGTTCTGTGCTTCTCGAAGTCACAACGACGGGATATGTTTACAGCGCTCAACCACGTGGTATCAGGGAGACGGCTGCCGTTTGGAGAGGAAGAAGACCCACACTCGTCAACTCCAGACAAGTATCCAATAAGATACGACTGGGGACTGCTAGCCAGGCAAGGTTGGGGAATACTCACGACCGGATATATACGCGGTGTCGGATTCCCCAACACATTATTGGACCCAGAAGGGAAGATCAATGTCATCTCTGCAATGACACTAGAAACCTTGGGAGGTTCACCACACGATGTCACTGGATCCCCGGAGACGCTGGAGGACCCCGAAGGAAGGACGGTGATAACCCGTGGACGAATAACTCTACAGGTCGAAGTAAATGGAGTACGAACGCAGGCCGAACTCCATGTAACCCCACGAGACTTCGAGCACGATATGATCCTCGGACACTCTTGGTTCCGGGACAACCAGAACTTACTTAACAAGACTGCAACCCCACAAGGAACACCAGCTGAACCAGTGGAACTCCACACAGCGACAGTATCCTTGTACGAGGAAAGAAGGGCCTCGTCTAGTCTCGGGCAGGAACCAAGGACGGAAGCCCCGCAAAAGATAGACGGAATGCTTGTCCCCAGGTATGAGTGGATCGTGAACCCTACTCGATATTTTAGAAGATGGGAAACCTCTTCCCTCGGCCACGAAACCCTTAATATCTCGTTTAGCCAATTAGAAATAGGAGACGAGAAAACCAACGACAATAGGTTTACCCGCCGTCGTCAAAAATCACCATTGTACCAGAAGCTTCACCGCCTCAGAGCCCCGATAACCAACGACGGAGGCTACGAAGTAGGAAGACTGGTGATGAGGACTAACAGACAAGGAGGAGGGGAGCCCACAGGACCTTACGTGGTTATTAAATCCACGTTGAGCGGATACTACAAGCTCACCTCGCTCAAAGACGGATGCAAGGACGCGATAATAGTCAAAGAGAAGCAGATTGAAGCATATCCCAATTAAAACCTCAGTTATAAAAAAAGAGAGAATATAACCATTGTACATAGTTGAGACATGAGACTCCTCATATTATTTGTCTTTCGAATAAATACTAATAAAGAAATTCCCGAACCATGAGTCGAGAAACAAAACCAAAACAATCAGAAAAGACCAAATAACACAAGAGCCTTAGCCTTTTCATAAGAACCCCTCATGTTAGAAAGAACATCTCGTTCCTTCACAAACCTAGCTTCCAGTTCAGCAACCTCCTTTTCTTTCGTCGCGATGACGTCTTCCGTAACCCCCTCAGCCTCAACCTTCGCATTTTTCTGTCTCTCGAACCTTTCCCGAAGCCAAGTCACATTGTAAGACTCGGACTCAGCAGCTGCGATAGCATCCTCCCAATCTTGTAGCATCCCTGGTTCGATCCCAAGCATGGAGTTTCCCCGCATCTCGGCGATCCGCTCCAACAGAACTCCGACGAACCCTTCCGCCATGGCACGATTTGCGTCCTCCCTTGCAATGTGCCCGAACTCTCTCCAGATACGTGTGTACATGTCCTCATACTCTTGAGAAACAACGAAACCGCCTATAGCCACCTGGTAGGACCTGACTCTACTCAAAAGAGGAAAAGCAACACCTCGGCCCGGGTAAAGCGCATTTAGTCTAGCCTCCCTGGCTTCAATCTCGGCATCAACATCGTCCCTGGAGCCGGAGTCCACAATCTCCTCAGTGTTGCCGTTCTCGATGACTTCTTCCTCGCCCCCTTCGCCCGTGGACACACCTACAGTGGCAAGGGAAGCTACGCCACTAGTCACCGCCATCTCGTCATGCATGAACTCTCCGCTATCCTTCGTAGACTGAAAATTGAGGGGTCAAAAGAAAAGAGGGCGTGAGTTACCTCCGGTTTAGAAGTAAAGGAGAAATAGCCAAAGACGTAGGAAGCGCGAATTTCTTACCACGACGAGATGCGGCTCCTCGCAAAGAAGTGATGAAGCATTGAACGTCTCAGCCACCTCTCGCTCCTGGTCACCAACAGTCGAAGACCCCACTGGCTCGTTGTATCTTTGATGATCCATCTGCGAGAAGATAATACCAGAATGAAGATTCGACTAAACATTAACAGGGGAACAAAGCAGTCCTAATGAAAGATTCACTACCATCACATCGGCGTCTTCATATTCTGGCACGTATCCCTTGGGGACCCACATCCGAGGTCGACCCCTCCTAGTACCTCGAACTGAAACCATGCCATCCGACTGGGGACTAGGAGTGGAGTATACCTATAGAAGAATAATGAAGGGTAAGAAGAAAGACATTTTATAACCAAGAAGGAGTTGCGGACGGATTACCATACCTGAGAGGGAGCTACGAAGGCGCCTCGCCTCCCCTCATCGACGAAACCACGAAGGACTTTGAGAGTACCATTCCAAAACTCATGATACTCGAGAGTCATCCTCGCCGGTCGGTGACGAAAGATAAAAGGAGAACGACGACCGAGGTGAAGCGATACGTCAAGCGAAGACCGCAATTCAGCCACAGAGGGCACAAGTGACAACTCTTCGGCACATCTTGATCAAAACCCATCGCTCTCGCAGCCCTATCAATATTGTAAGGAATTACCACCTCCTCTCCTTGAAGGTAACCAAGAATGTAACCAGGAGTGCTGCTGTTGATAAAGATAGCTTCCCCAACAGTAAGGCCATTCGACTCTCGAGGTCCTGATCGTAACTCAACACCAGGGTCCTCCGTGAAAGTTATGGGTTGTATAATGTCAGGGGAAGAGTTAGTATACCATGGACGGAAGTCGACATTCCTCTCATCATCTAGCAAATCTTTCAACTCCGGAGAGGGAATAGGCAACTTGCTATTCCACTGCAGAATTCGAGGACACTCCTTCAATGTGTCGCTCAGAGAAGCCCCCTTTTTGGGTCTATGAGGTATGAAATGCTCCCACAAGATCGCCTGGATGAACGAGGGGTTTGCGTAAGTACTAACCCTACTGAC
>JAJJMA010219646.1:0-38614 GCA_023529015.1 Papaver nudicaule | reverse complement strand
CAGGTGTATCCTTCTTGCTTTAGGAACTTAGTTAACCTCAAGTTAATTTAGGAAAGAACCCTATTTAGGAAATGAATTCCAAATAGAGAAGGATTATTTTAAGGAAGTAATCCTAGACAAGGTAGTATTCCTAAATAAGGAAATACTCCTAGACAAAGAAATATTCCTAGATAAGGAAATATATTCCTTAAAGGTTTAGGAAACCAAACCACAGTAAATAGCTAGACAAGGCATTCAATAGAGGTATGAAATCTTGGAAGACATCCTAGCAGAGGTGTAAGGTTTCATCCCACCTATTTGGGTGGTAGTGAGTTGGTTCAAGGTATCTCTTTGATGGGGGTTCTATGGAGCAATTAGAATGAACTACGTTTGGTTTGATTCCTTGTAGAAGGATACGTAGGCAGCTAAGGGTGCAACCGAAGGTACTCAGATTTTTCGAGAGAGAATCTAGTCACTCAGATATTTCGGGGAGATATCTAGGCATCTAGTAAATCTAGAGAAGAAGTTTGTGAGGTAACCGTCGTGTTGCAAAAGCAAGCTTAGTGAGATTGTGAGCGTGAAAGAGATAATTGTAATTGTTTTCTTGTTCATAATCTAGAGAAGATAGTTTCTTCGAATTGGTTCTCGTGTTTTCCTATTTTCGTCTATTGTTATTTTGAATTCCGCCCTAATAACTCTAGTCATCAAGAGTACGGAGATCATACGTATCAAGTTATTACAGGTGTATCCTTCTTGCTTTAGGAACTTAGTTAACCTCAAGTTAATTGAGGAAATAACCCTATTTAGGAAATGAATTCCAAATAGAGAAGGATTCTTTTAAGGAAGAAATCCTAGACAAGGTAGTATTCCTAAATAAGGAAATACTCCTAGACAAGGAATATTCGTAGATTAGGAAATATATTCCTTAGAGGTTTAGGAAACCAAACCACTGTAAATAGCTAGACAAGGCATCTAATAGAGGTATGAAATCTTGGAAGACATCCTAGCAGATGTGTAAGGTTTCATCCCACCTATTTGGGGGGTAGTGAGTTGGTTCAAGGTATCTCTTTGATGGGGGTTCTATGGAGCAATTATAATGAACTACGTTTGGTTTGATTCCTTGTAAAAGGATACGTAGGCAGCTAAGGGTGCAACCGAAGGTACTCAGATTTCTCGAGAGAGAATCTAGTCACTCAGATATTTCGGTGAGATATCTAGGCATCTAGTAAATCTAGAGAAGAAGTTTGTGAGGTAACCGTCGTGTTGCAAAAGCAAGCTTAGTGAGATTGTGAGCGTGAAAGAGATAATTGTAATTGTTTTCTTGTTCATAATCTAGAGAAGATAGTTTCTTCGAATTGGTTCTCGTGTTTTCCTATTTTCGTCTATTGTTATTTCGAATTCCGCCCTAATAACTCTAGTCATCAAGAGTACGGAGATCATATGTATCACATAATCTCAATCAACACTCCTTCCATCTGGTGACCAAGAAAATCGCAGTCTTTCATGTTTTTCTTATGCTGAGGAAAGATTTCTCTGCACCACTTGATGACATCATATAAGACATCACCATTAAGCATATCAGCTTCTTCCAAGTCTTGATAGTGGTAGGCAAAGTAGCAAGAAACCTTAACATCTCTTCCTTTGATCTTAGGAGGAGTAAGGTCTTCATTAACCAGAATTCTCTTTTTCTTACTTCCTGTCATGCTGTCCTTTCTCATGGTTAGAGCAAGTGAGCAAGAAAACACTTGAATGATATAATCTATCAGGTGTTTGGGTATTTATAAGAAAATACCAGGAAGGATTAACTCAAATAATGCATACCCAGAGTCCCATCAGGTTTATATTCTAGAATTTGAGTAAACTTCGAAAACAGAGTTTTAGTTTTCGTAAAGAGAGAATGATGCCAGCTGGTTAATGAGTGTTTCTTTCCTGAGTTTTACGTACAGAAAACACTTTCACAAGGTTTGCGAACTGGTTCGCAAACTGATAGGTCCACTAGGGACACAATGTTTCTACTGTGTACGTTTCTTAGTAGTTTTTTCTCAATGGCAATAGAGTTTTTGCCAATGGGTACAGCATAATTCAGGATGTTAATCCTGTGATAAAGCGTTCCTTATTTCCAGTACACAAATAAGAAAGCTTGTTTGACACTAGAATTTAGTGTCTTGGTGAGTTCCTGGAGACTCACCAGTTTTCCGCCATCGTCTAGACTTGGATGACGTTCCCTTGGAGTTATCATAGAAGTTACTGTCGTCATGATGTGACCCAGTGTGGGAGTAACTTCTAGACTTCTTCTTTTGGGAGTGATTTTGCTTAGCAAAATCAGACAACACCTTGTGTAACTCCTCTTGAGTGACCAATCGACTGGGATGAGATTGGTTTCTTAAAGAAGTGGTTGTCTTGTTCGGAGACTTACTGCGTGAGACCAAAGAGATTCTCTTATCCCACGATTGATCATTATGTCTCCGTTTCTCAGTAATAGTTCTGCCATTTTTCATGGGTGAAGATGATCTCTTGTAGGCCTTATTTCTAGGGATCACCCGTGGATTAGGCCTGCAGAGTTCAGACACGTTTTTTAACATAAGGTTTAACGTGTGTTGCAGTTGATCAATCTTCTTTTCCTTCTTCTGACTATTACATTTTCTTTGGTGGTGTCCTTTCTTTTTACAGAATCGACATGTGATTTCATATCTTCACCACCCTTCTGCTTATCACTATCATTATCCGAGGAATCAGATAATGTAGTCACTACATTCGTGGTGACTGAATGTTTTACCTTCTTTTTATTAGTGACTTTGGCAGGCACAATGACTCTTTCTGCTGCAGATGTGTTAGGTGGAGTGTACGGTTTTTTCACATCACTTCTTGAAGTTTTTTCTGATTTACTATGGATTTGGGACAAGTCCATAAGTTTCAGATTTTCTTCTTCAAGAGTTTTGCATCTTTCTTGAGCATTGGATAAGTGATCTTCTACATTCTTTTGCTGATCAGAATGTTTTCAATCTCCAAATCGTGTTTTTCCGCAACTTGTTTTTCACGATTTTATATCAAAGTAAGAGCAGTTTCTAAGCAAGAAATCTTCTCTATAGACTCTCTGAGTTCTTGAACAACTGTTTCCAATTTCTGGAGTTGTTGTTCTAGGAGTTCTGAAAGTGAGCATTCACGAGTGAGTGCATCATGGAGATCACTTAGACTTTGAACATATTTCTCTCCAAGGGATATGGATTCCTCTGTTTGTTCAATCTTGAAATTTCTGGATGAGGGATCATTCTGGATTACTGCAACTTTGAGTTTACCAGAATTTATTCCGACCTGTTGCACGACAGGTGGAGTGGATGCCTTTGGAGTAGACAATCCCAATGAATTTGAGTAGTCAAAGCTTGATCCCTTCATTTTGACGTTATTTCACGAACTTAGATAAACACAGATAGTTACGTCTTTAATGTGTTTACCCGCTCTGATACCAATTGAAAAATGAGGGGTACTGAAATACAACCAAATTTTCGTTTGGGCTCGTGAGTCATATGGTTAGGTTTGGACGATCTCAAAAATCAATATCCAAACCTAAATAAGCGGAGTTGTGATATAGGGATCAACTCGACAAAGATGAATCTTTGGAGTAAACTCGACGGTTATGGATAACGTACTTCTTGTGTTTGCTTTTAATTATATGTCAGATTTTATATAATTGCGGAAAGGAAAAGCACACAAGACACCCGTTTTTTTAACGAGGAAACTACCTTGTAGAAAAACCTCGGGACCTCGTCCAGATTGAACACCGCCCAGTACAAACTGACTACAAACTCTAGCATACTATAAGACTTCGGTCTGGGATGTAGCAGAGACCAACTCAAGACCTCCAAGCGAATTGGCTACTATCGCACTCCTTACGTCTCTAGATCCCCCACAAATCGTCACGCACTTGATTCCCCCAGCTGACGTCCTTTACAGGCCTAGGAGTTGCTTTGACCGCTGTCAAAGGCTTGTGTCAGCAATACTGGCTTTACAACCTAATTGTTGACGTAAGATCGAACTGTCCTCTATCAGTTTCTCATACACAAGTTGACTTCCTTCGGATTGCTCCAGGTCATACGGAAATCTACTTCACAAATCAGGGCTGACAAGCAAACCGAATAAGCTATGCCTAATCTGTCTCTACCTCAGTTGTACACGAAGAATCAGTTAAGAAACTTGTACAACCGGAGCTAATTAGGTCTTACAACACCGAGTGCAGCCGTGCGTTGCTACCTTTCAACCTTTACGTAACTTAACTAGTTCTTGAATAGCCGTATAGCAGAAGAGACGGACTATGGAATAGACAAGAACGTGAATAGGTTACTGAGGTTACAGGTCAATCTGATTTCAACCACTAAGGTATCAATCTACCTGTTCTTCTAAACTCTCAAGAGAAGTCTTTTATAGTCGTAAGGAGTTCCCAGAGGAGCTGCAACCTATAGAGGATGACTATACCACAACAAGCGTTCACCGAAGTGAAAAGAGTTTACGATCACTTCCCTAAGGACCTTCACGTATGCTTGATGTTTGCGGTATTTTTCCGTAGACACCTCTATTTATAGCACTCAATAAGATATGTTTCTTTGGAATAAAGCAATCAATTACTTGTCCCATAAGTTTTGGAAACCCTAAACTTGGAACTCAAGTAATAGAGATTAATCTCAATTGGAATTCTTTTTAACGTTTATCTGCCAAGTGTTTTGTATCTCAAAAACACTTCAAGATAAAATCCAACAGACCAGAGATAATCTTTATCTTATTGACTCATTGAGGATCGTTAGATGGACCACAAAAAATATTTTCGTGATATACAAGTCCACCTAAGAGATAAATGAGTTTAAAGTTTTACCCGAGTGAAATTCTGGAAGAATATACACTTAATCTGAATACCACCCAAAGTAACCGACATCTGGGTTCTCGTAGGTTCGCGAAATGTTCAGTCACCTTGGAACTCAGGAGAAATCCGAGTTTCTGGTTTGCGTACCGGTTCGTGAACCGTCCGCCATTCAGATTTGGTCAAACTTGGATTCCGCTGGAAGTTCTGGGCTTACCCAGGACTTAGACGTGTGTACGTCCTCAGCTGTAATCCATTGGACTCTTGCTCAAGAGCACTCATTTAGATTCACCTATATCCAACTAATGATTTGCAAGCAAACCATTGCAATGGACAAATGGTATCGAATCTATCTCATTCATTCTTGTACTCATAGCATTCGTGGGAACAATACTAGTCATGACACAGGGCCACGTTAGACAAGAATACGATCTCAATCGCTATGATCAATACTAAAGTAGTCGACTATATTTCAAAAGAATAGAAAAAGTAGAATAGAAGAATTTCCATAAAGTCATAACTCCTACTAACCTTTTGTCGATGAAGAATAATTGATGTCTTCTTTGTCTTCACAGTCTTCGTCTTCAAGGTCTCTACTACTTTGTCTATATCCAAATTCCGAAATCTAAATTCTAGTAGGCTTAATCAAGAATTGAGTTTTGACACCTAAAACTGACAACTAGCTTGACATACCAACGCTAGTGGGTTTGACCGGACAATGTCCTAACACATGTGTTGACATTGACATTGATCAACTCATTAGAGAGACTCTCCTTTAGGTGCTTCAACTGCGGTATAGGTAGAAGGAGCTGGTACGGAAAAACTCGTTCCTTTCCAGTCCTCGTGATAGGCCTCTTTCTCCGAAGCACGAGATGAACGTGATCTTCCTGCCTTTGTTGCCCATTAAGTCGACTGAGTGACACCATTGAGAGGCTTCAGTGAAGGTCGCATTCATGTATGAGAGACCGGTGCTCAAACCTTTGCTAGAGATGGATTCCCCATTAGATGCCTATGAAATTCTCTTTAGGGAATAAGAAAAGAATGTCTCAGGAAAGAGAGATGACTGTAAGGAACCAACGATTCTCTATTCTTAAACAACCAATTGCCTCCGTACTGAATCAGCATTTGATAGATTATCCAACCCCGAGCAATTTGAGCTACTGGTGGGGCTTCGGGTCTCTAGCTGGTATCTGTTTAGTCATTCAGATAGTGACCGGCATCTTCCTAGCCGCCTGAAACGTATTTTGATGCCTGAAAGTTGGATAGGATGGCCCTTACGTAAGGATTATATTGCTCCAAAATTCTATGAAATACAAGATGCTCATTGAATGGTAAGAACCTAACTTTATTTTTACACCGCGAGATATTCAAGGAATTTTTTTACATTATCTTCTAGCTCAAACAGAGTAATCGAACTCTTTTTCATATATATGGATGCGCAAAAAAATGGGCCCTCATTGAGATTCCCCCATTTGGAAGATATTCTATTAATTTCGGGCGCGCTGGGCTAATAAGATGAATAAAATGAGTCACCTGTTGTCCATCGACTACGCCTTTCGGCCTGATCTTAGGCCCTGACTCACCCTCCGTGGACGAACCTTGCGGAGGAACCCTCAGTTTGGTCCTACTTGTAGCTGAACTATTCTCCCCCCTGTTTATGGAGAGAAAGAGGGTGGTGGGCAATTCCTCATCATCTTCTAATAATGGAAGTGGGACGAATCGACGAAACGGACCTGAATTCGAAGAAGAGATTCGGGCCTTTATTGTCGAGGAAACCCAAGAGATAGAAGAATTGAAATCTTAGATCAAAACACTATGTATGAATGGTATGAACTGCCTAAACAAGAATTGTTGAACGGCGAACAACCAGAGCCTATTCCTCACTACATCAAAAAATTTCCATTAATGAAACATGTAAATCCATTGGAAAATACGTTCTCTAGCCGATCTCTCTTTCTATACGAGTTTATTCGCGTTCTTATCTTGAGTCGAGTTCTGTTTAAGAACGGGTTCGTTCGAACAAAGTGAATCGTCTTTTTATAAAAGAAGTCAAGATCAAGTCATTATCAATACTCTTCTGATTGAGGAACCCTGTCCCTACAAACAAGATGTAATTCGTCTTGTTAAACAGGAAAACAGATCTACAAGCTTTGCCAAAAACCGCCCTGTTGTACCAAACTATTTACAGTTCACAAGGGCAAAGCACAAGGGTTATAAATTCTTTCATAAACCCTTCTCAGAGAAAAGGATATTAATTTATCTAAAACCTGAGAAAAATACTTTCAATTTTGGAATAGAAAGAATTAAATTTAATAAATTCCAAAATCCCTCAGTTTCAATAAGAAACTGGAAAGAGATTCTTTCTTGGGGACGCAAAAGTATTTTATGTCTGAATATTAAGCCTATTTCACTCTAAGCTTGATATGAAGACATCAATGGAATGGGTTGTCACAAACTAATTCTAAATGTTGAACCTTGCTCCATTAGAACTTAGTATGGTCAATAAACAAGAGAAAAATGTCATAAAAGTTGACCTAGGAAGTAGTCAAAGACTCTCTTTGACCAAGACACATGTGTATCACACATGTAAGGCCTAGGAACCCCTAAAGTTGGTTCAAACTGTCCATAGGACTGATCCGCGTCATTTCGGGTTGACCAGAACCCATGACCCGGTTCCCGAACCGACCCGCCCCGAATTTTCTGGATAAGATCTGTCGAGATTCTCTTCTTCACCTCATATTCTTTTGAGGTTTTAGAGAAACTCTAATGGCTGCTCACTTCTGCTGTTGAAGATCTTCAAGGTTCGTGAACCGTTTTGCTCCATCTTGGTCTCAAAACGAGCGGGTTGAAAAGTTATTGAAGGGGTTACAAATCACTCTTACTATCTCCTTGTATTTTGGGAGAAATCATCAAGTAAGTGTTCTTGGTTTTTTTTTCTTAAAAAATGTCTGGAAGAAGTGCCACAAACATTGCCTCTACAAGTAGACCTATTGATGTGAATGAGAGTGATGATTAGCCAATTCCCTGGTCATCATATGAAGAAACTATGCCTGAGGCGGTTCCCGAACCGTCCCATGATCTAGGTCTCAGTATGCTTTTCATCAGCGAGTCAGTCGAAGCTGAGTATGTGAAGAAACGGGGCTTCACAATAGAAAATAAACTGGACTCAAGTACTTTGGCTTCATACCCACCGTTTATGAGTCTTCTTCCACGGGGACAAATTCATGGAGGTATTTACACCGACAACTTTTATTTTGTTGTTCGTATGTTTTATGCCAACATGTACGAATGCAATATGGATCAGTGTAGTTTCGTGACTCGAATTGTCAACCAAATTCTCAAAGTGAATAAGGCTGTACTTGTATCAATACTTCAGTACCCTTCCTTCAGGATGACACTCCCACAATTGGGAAGGGGTCGTCCATCTGATCACAGACTCGCTAAAGGTGTACTTGACTTTAGCCCTCATTGGAAAGATGGCAAAGCTCCTATTAATGGAATCAGGCCTGAGCTGAAGGGTTTTGGTATTTTAGCTTCACATAATCTTATTCTCGTTACCCTGAATAAGGATAAGTGGAACAGATACATGTTTGAGCTAGTTTATCATCTTCGCAAAGGGAATGGTCCAATTGATTTTTGTGGCACTATCATCAGACAGATGATTAGAACCTGGGATAACAAACAAAGGAATGTCGGGTTCCCCTACTTGGTTACAGAAATCTGCAAGAGGTTCAAGGTTAGAATGTTCAGACCAATGGGTGATGGCCCAAAGTTCTTCGCTCAGAAGGACATTGACAATATTAAAAAATCAGGTCAAATGGTCGGACAAGATCCTCGCATAGCACAACTTGAGGCAAAAATCTACAGGCTTCAAACCAAGTGCGATGGATACACTCAGGCTGTTAACCTTGCAGTACCTCATGTTCCTCCGTACATTGCTAAAGATATGTACAATATCATTGGGGAGCATACCATTCCATCTGCCGACGAGGATATGGAGTGATTTATTTCATTTCTTTATGCTTTTGTTAAACTTTGCTTTGTGTTGTGTGAACTATTTCTATTTGAACATCGTCTGTATTAATCTTAATACTCCTTGATGTTTTGTTACTTGAAGTTTATATTTAGCATTTGTGCTCATGCTTTATTTATCAACCATTCAAGTATACAGAAAAATTCACAAAGAGACATCATGTTACACTTTGGTTCATCCAATTATAAACATGGTCTCATAAATCTTGGGAGAGACTCACATGTCAAAGGAAACATTAACGTCGTATTTACAAAAGTTATGCTTTTTCTCATGATCAAGAAAATTTTGATTGTATGATTTTTAGGGTTTTCACAAACTCGGAATCAGATACTCTTTTCCAAAAAAATTGGCTATGGAAAAGAGATTATAAACAAAGAAATACTGGATAACATTAAATTGTTTCTTTCCATGGTAGACTTTGTAAGTTGTTCTTTATTGAATAACACCACATGGGGGAGAGTTCTTAACTTGAACTTGCGCTTAATAACAAATCTTTTTGGGGAGCGTGGTTGTGGAATATTAGGAGAAAAGTGTATCTATATTTCTCCAAAGATGAATCAACTTAGAGATCATCGTTCTGATTTCCTAGTTATGTCATATTAAACTTGGTATGTGAGTACTTAGCCTAACCTATCTCATAGGTTTATGAAACCCTAGTCTCGAACTACTTTTTCATATTTTTGTGACAAATAAGGGGAGAATACATATGGTTCTTGTTCTGTTGGTGCATAACCATAGGGGGAGAACGTCATGTGCTTACTTGTTGTGCCTTTTCAAGTAAGGGGGAGTAATTAAAGCTGAGAAGAAGCTTCATATCAGGAATGAGTAGAATCACTTTAAAAGTTTTGATACACACACTTTGAAGTTTGCTCAGATTCTTACTCTTAGCGCAAATAACATGTAGGATTAACATATTAACCCATGTAAGCTTGAGCGTACCTTTGTGGTTGTTTGAGCTGGATATGTTGTAGCTGCTGTCTACGGATTCATCAACAAGAGTTCAATGAACACATTAAGACTCAAGGGAGAAGTTGAAGAATTCAAGAAATCAAAATACATCTGGTTAGTACTTAATTGTATATCTTTTGAATCCATATGTAAATTGGTTTTGTCACTAAAATTGACAAAGGGGGAGATTGTTAGGGCATTTTCCGGTCAAACCTACTAGCGTTAGTATGTTAAGCTGGTTGTCAGTTTTAGGTGTCAAAACAAAATTCTTGATTTAGCCTACTAGAGTTTAGATTTCGGAATTGGGATATAGACTAAGTAATAGAGACCTTGAAGACGAAGACTGTGAAGACAAAGAAGACATCAATTATTCTTCATCGACAAAAGGTTAGTAGGAGTTACGACTTTTATGGAAATTCTTCTATTCTACTTACTCTATCTTTCGAAATAGTCGACTACTTTAGTAGTGATATTAATAGCGATTGAGGTCGTGTTCTTGTCTACATGACCATGTGTTATGTTGGTATTTGTTCCCGCAAATACTAAGGTTACAAGAATGCATGAGATAGATTCGATACCATTTGTCCATTGCAATGGTTTGCTTGCAAATCACTTGTTGGATATGGGTGAATCTAAAGGAGTACTCTTGAGCAAGAGTCTAGTGGATTACCGCTGAGGACGTCTAACACGTCTAAGTACTGGTTAAGCCCAGAACTTCCAGCGGGTCCTGTTAAACCCTAATCTGAATGGCGGACGGTTCCCGAACCGTACGTGGAACAGAAACTCGGAATTTCTCCTTAGTTCAAAAATGTCATTTTGTACGCGTACCTACGCGAACCCCAAAATTGATACTTTTGGCTGTGATTCAGATGGACGGTTCGCAAACCGTCCCAAGTGAATATTCTTCTGGATTTTCACTCGGGTTAAACTCTGAACTTCTTTATTTCTTAGTTGGACTTGGATTATCACGAAAATATCTTATGTGGTCCATCTAACGGTTGTCAATGTGTCAATAAGATAAAGATTATCTCGGGTATGTTGGATATCTAACTTGAAGTGTTTTTGAGCTAACAAAACACTTGGCAGATAAATCATTAATGATTTCCAATTGAGATAATCTCTTTTACTTGGTATGCAAGTTTAGGGTTTCCAAAACTTGTAGGACAAGTAATTAGTTGTTTTATTCCAAAGCAACCTATCTTATTGAGTGTTATAAATAGAGGTGTCTAAGGACGAATACCGCAAGCATCAAGCATACGTGAAGGTCCTTTGGGAAGTGATCGCAAAACTCTTTTCACTTCGATGAACGCTTGTTGTGGTATAGTCATCCTCTATTAGGTAGCAGTTCCTCTTGGGAATTTACGTACGACTATAAAGACTTCTCTTGAGAATTGGGAAGCACAGGTAGGAGATTGAGACCTTAGTGGTTGAAATCGGAGTAACCTGTAACCTTGGTAACCTGATCATGTTCTTGTCTATTCTACGGTCCTTCTCTTATGATATAAAGCCATTCAAGAACTGATACGTTACACACAGGGTTTCGAAAGGAAGCAACGCACGGCTGCACTCGATGTTGTAAGACCTAGTTAGCTCCAGTTGCATAAGTTCCTTAAGTGATTCTTCTTTTACAACTGAGGTAGAGACAAGTTGGGCATAGTTTACTCGGTTTACTTGTCAGCCCCCGCTTGTAACTAGATTTCCGTATGACCTGGAGCAATCCGAAGGAAGTCACTTTGTGTATGTCAAACTGATAGAGGACAGTTCAAACATACGTCGATAATTGAGGTTGCAAAGCCTGAATTGTTGACACAAGTCTTTAACAGCAGTTAACGCAACTCCTAGGCCTGTAAAGGACGTCAGCTAGGGGAATCAAGTGCGTGGCGATCTGTGGGGGATCTAGAGACTTAAGGAGTGCGACAGTAGCCAGTTCGCTTGGAGGGTGGAATTGGTCTCTGCTACATCCCAGACCAAAGTCTTATAGTAGGCTAGTGTCTGTAAACAATTTGTACTATACGGTGTTCAATCTGGACGAGGTCCCGAGGTTTTTCTACAGGTCGTAGTTTCCTCGTTAAAAAAATCTCTGGTATCTTGTGTGCTTTACTTTCCGCATTATATTCTCTGATTATATAATTAAAGCAAACACAAGAAGTACGTTATTAATAAACCTGATCCTTGTCCTCAATCCATCCCTTGGATTTACCAAGACCCTGTCTTGCGTTGGACTGATCCTTTGAGATCCAAACTCAGGTTATCTGGATATTGATTTTTGAGATCGTCCAGATCTGACCAAAAGTCTCACAAGCCCAAACGAAAAGTTGGTTGTATTTCGGTACCACTGCTTTTTCAAGATGGATAACAACACCAAGTACTTCCACATCAAAGCAAATAGAAGAAGGCCAAGAAACAACATTGATTCACTTCAAGATCATGAAAGTAATTGGCTCCAAACCAGGGATCAGATAGCATCCCACTTAACAATGCACTTCAAATATATCAGTACTTCCTCAAATCCTCATATAGATGCTTCACAGTACAATATCATTCTATGTCTTATCACTCAGGAGGAGAACAGAACATTATTATCAACACCAGATGATACTGAAATACATGGTATTCTTAAGAGTATGAAAAGCTGGAGTGCACCAGGACCTGAAGGATTTCAAACAGGCTTTTACAAAATTCAATGGAGTCTTGTAGGTGATAATGTATGCAGAATGGTATAGAAATTCTTTGAGAGCAAGCACATACTCAAGGAGCTCAACAAAACATATATCTCTCTTATTCCTAAGAAGAAAAAGACTTCCCAAGCAATGGATTACAGACCTATTGACCTTTGTAATTGTAATACATCATACGATTGTATCTAAACTGGTAAGTAGAATGCAAGGGATTTTAGGTAAATTATTTTCACCATTTCTAACAACTTATGTCTCTGGAAGATTAATTAGTGATAATACATGTATTGGTCAAGAGATCATACATTCTATGAAGAAGAAGAGAGGACAATGGATGTCACTCAAATTGGACATGTCAAAGGACTTTGACAAATTGGAATTGAGCTTTCTTATTCAGGTATTGAAGTCTATTGGGTTTGATGATGAATGGTGTGAACTTATACACCAATGCATAAGCACAACAACTCTGTCAGCTATTTTGAATGGTTCTTCATGTGAAGAATTTCATCCTTCAAAAGGAATTAGACAGGGTTATCCCCTATCACCTTATTTATTCATCTTATCTATGGAATTTCTTTCAAGAAAACTATTTGATGCCATGAATAATTGCACAGTTCCTGGTATTAAAGTGGCTGAAACTGCACCAACCATTAATCATTTGTTATTTGCAGATGACTATCTGATCTTTACTTAGGTAAATCTTGGTTCTACCTTTAACTTGTTACCAATTCTTGAAGATTTCTTAATCAGTCTGGACAGCTAATCAACTTTATCCGTTCATTTTGGGGAAAACACTCCACCAGATGCAGTTGAAGGACTCACAAATATATTGGGAGTTAAAGCAATGACTTCCAAGGAAAAATATCTTGGCTCTCCTCTTATTTTGAAGCATTCAAAGAAGGAAGCTTTCTCTGCTATTAAGGAAAATTTTGAAAACATGTTAACATCTTGGTCTTCTAAGTCACTTACACAAGCTGGAAGGGCTACAATGGTCAAGCATGTACTGAATTTTATTCCTGTTTACCAAATGGGTACTTTTCTAATGCCTCTAAATCTCATTGCAGATCTTAATACAATTGAAAGGAAATTCTTTTGGGGGTATAAGTCAAATAGAGGAGCTAATCTTTTAGCTTGGCATAAGATGCGCTTACTAAAAATTATGGGAGGACTAGCTTTTAGAGAACAGGAGAAGCTTAACTTAGCTTTGCTTGCTAAGCTAGTCTGGAGATTATGCACAGAACCTCATCAGCTATGAGCTCAGGTATTAATATCTAAGTATTGTCTTGGTGGTGATCTCAAGCACCAAACAGTTTTTCAAGCAGATACTTCTTGGGTGTGGACAGGGATTGAGAAGGCTTTGAAGATAGTTCAGGATAACTACTTCATGGAGATAAATGATGGCAAAACGACCAAAATATGGCTTGACAAATGGATTAAGGGTACTACGCAACCTCCTACTTCAGTTAATGTCAATGCTCATCATTTTGAGTATGTTCATGAGATAATGCTACCTAATTCCAACAACTGGAATATTCCATTACTGCATCATCTTTTTGATCTTAATACTTCCAGGAAAATACAAGAGATATTCATAGATAACAGTAAAGCAGATGTAATGATCTGGATGCCGGCAAGAGATGAAATATTTTCAGTTAAAAGTGCTTATAATAAGTTGGCACATGTTGATGGCCCTGTAAGAATCAGAGGAAGAAGCATTGATCATAGCATTTAGAAGAATCTGTGGAATTCTACAACTCTACACAAACAAAATCTTCATTTTGAAGTGTCTAAGAGAAGTGAATCCGACTAGGTGCAAGCTTGCTTTCTACAATACTAGCAGAGAGGTGTTATGTGGTTCATGTGGAAATTATAATGAGACAATGGAGCATCATTGTAGGCATGCAAGAGCAGTGTAGAGGAAATTTAGCATTGATATTGATGCAGTAAAGAATAGTGGTATAACAGTATCTGAATGGGTGGCTTCCTGGTTTACAGACTCTACAATTGTCAATGATTGCAAGCTTAGTAATACTCTAATGATCACAACATGGATCATCTGAAGGATATATGTGAATCTATCCATCAAGGAAAACTTCTAAACCATATCAACTCCATATACATAGAATTAACTTTTACTTGCAGCAATGTGCATATCAGCCCACTTCTCATTCATTGCATCATTCATTGTCAGATAGCTATTGCACTACTATTTCTAATTGGAAACCACCTGATAGTGAGATAACTAAAATCAATATAGATGCATCTTTTGACAGTGTAACTAATTCACTTGGCACTGGTTTGGGACTTCGTGTTTCTACAGGCCAATGTGAAGGCATCAAAGGGAGCTGCAGAGATGGAGTATTGAGCGCAGAAGAAAGGGAATGTCGAGCAATTCTGGAGGCAATGAGATGGGCCAAAGGGAGGCATATTAAAAAGCTGCATATTGAAGCAGATGCTAAGTTTGTCATAGATTATCAATAATTCCAATTATGAAGTCCATTGGGACAACCTGAACTTCATTAAGGAGATCAATTTTTTAGTTTCTTCATTTGTTTTCTGCGAGTTTACTTATGTCAGTCGAGATGATAATCAAGTTGCTGATATTGTCTCAAAACTAGTTAGGGTGTCTTTTAGTAATGTAGAGTGGTACTCAAACTTCTCATCGCAGGTTATTCACTTGTTGATGGAGGACTACATGTAACTGTGTAAAACCCCAATGGTTAGATCTTACACAGTACACCCAAATAAGATACACCAACATACACACAATCATCCCAAAACATATATCAAACACAATAATCATAAGGAGTATCAAAGAGATAAGAGTTAGAGATACTTGACAAGATGTTTTTACTTGGTTCGCCCTCATAAGTAAGGACTACAACCAAGGATTATCACTAGTATAAGCATAATTACAATTATCTCTTTACCTTGCTAATCTTCTAAGCTTAGTCTCTCAAATAAGAACCCTAATTTTAGTCGTGGGCTGTAGAGAGCAAGTGTGATACTTTTCCTCTCTCCAGACCAATCCCAAAATGTGTCCAACCCCTTTCTCAGTAGGTTAATTCACTATTTATAGACCTTTTTACATGGTGGTATACAGCTAATACAAACAAAGTTGGACTGACACTATTTGTCACGACTCGCCGTCATACATACATCGGCGAGCTCGTTCCTTACTTTATAAACATAGACGATAGAATCTTCTGGGGGATAAGGTTGGTGACGCATCCTCCACTGAGTCAAACTAGTCAACCTGACAATGTATCCGTTCTGACTTCTCTTTAATGCACACCTAATAATCACCTAACAATTGGTGACGTGTCTCCACTCGTTGATCCCTTACTCGACGTAATCTTAATTTCTTCGATGTACTCGCCTAGCCATACTATCCATCCCAAAGTCGTATATCGCCCAGCCTGTTACTCGCTGATCCAGGATATCTCGGCTGTATTCTTTTTATACAGCATCTCATCTAGGATGCTTTCATATCGGGTAGGTATTTTCTACCCTTACATTTTGCCTCTTTCATCTCCTGAGACTTTAGTCGCCGGGGATGAAACTTTTCTTACTCGCCGAAAATACCGCCCCACGTTCTCCACTAAGCTTTTTTCACGCCACACGTCCACTGCCATGCTTCAGTTACTCCACGTGTCTTCCATGCGTTGCTTCCACTTTATGACTGGTAACCGTCTATACCCATCATCTCCATTACTCCATCACAGCTCATAACCGTTATCGCCGGTTGGTTTTCCCTTTCTTCCTATAAATACTTGACTCTGCATCTTCTTCCCCCTTTTACCTTCTTTTGCACGAGTTTTTCTTTTCCTAAACCCTGAACCTCCTGCTGCTGCTTCTTTCTCCTGTGCTTTCCATCTTCCTCCTTTAATCATCCAGTTTCTCTTCCTCTTCCTTTTCCTTTGTGACGATTTCTTCTTTTCTTCCCTTTGTATTGATTTCTGCTACAGATTTGTTTTTAGCCGTTTTCCGTTACCGGTAGCCACCAATCTTCATCCCTTCCGATTAACTTTTCGCCGGTAACCACCAATCTTCATCTTCTCCGGTCAGCTTCAGACTATTTTAATGGCCCCAACTAGCAAACCTTCCAGATCTAAAAGCAAAGCTAGCAAAGCCAAAGCCACTGATCAAAAAGTGCCAAATTGGAAGACTGATTGGCCTGGATATTGTGCCCATTTCGGAGTAGATTTTCTCAACCCCAAAATCCATTCTCTGCCTGATACCAAGAAGGCATCTGATCTACTATCTGTCGATGATCTTCTACGACCAGAGACAAGTAATACTTGGGCCGCGGTTGCCTTTGGTCAACTAAAATCAGGGTTGACATTTCCTCTTTATAATCCGAAGAACACTTTCATCGTCGACCTTCTTGTGGCGATCGATAGAAGTCCTTTCCAATTAACCGGTAATGCTATCCGAGTAATGACCGAATGGAGCAAACGCCGAGATGGGAAGACTGACTATCCTTTGCTCGCCAAGCTGGATGCTCATAAACCTGAGGAGTTTACTGTGGAGAAATTCCTTGAACAATACTATGTGGCTTCTTGTACTAGGAAGACCGATCCTTGGGCTGTCCGTTTTACACCTAAAAGGAATTATCCTACTGAAGAACTGTTACTCGCCGATGTTGAATTCACAAGCACAGAAGAAAAACCAACTGTTCGTCACAGCTCTGAGGGCGATTTTTCCAATCTTCCTTGTCTCATCGACGGGCCTTGGTTGCTAGGTTGGGAGGATGATGACAAGACTACAATCCGAGAAACTTTTTTGCCTGAGCACTCTCACCTCGCCGAGCATACCTTTTGGAATGTAGTCTGGCCTGATGCAAACAAGTATGCCAAGGATGATAACGGCAAGTTTCTTAGAGTGAAAGATAGAGATATGTCAAGCTCCCAGCTGATGCAACTGCTGGAACAAAGAGGGGTCGAGAAGATACCGCCGACCCTTCTCAGGTAAATATATATCTATATTTAGCAAAGCTAGTAAAGACCCAGCTGAAGGTCTAGAAACAAGCATTTTAACTTAACTTATTTTAAAAATATATGCAAGTATATTTTTAAAATATATATCTATATTTGCCTCTGCTTGTTTCGAGAGCTGATGGGTGTGTCTTTGGTGACATTCGATTTGCAGCGCCCAAAGAAATCCAGACCTACCGACGCCGAGAGAGCTGAGGAGACTCGCCGACTTGCCTTAGAGAACCTACCTGCTCCTCCAACTTCTTCTCAATCAGTTAAGGAGACTGCCTCTAGCAAGGAAAACCTTGAAACAGTCGCCGATAAGTCCACCAAGAATAATTCTGTCATGCTCGTCGATCAACCTTTAAAGGATAGCTCTGATATGTTCATTGATCAGTCTGCAAAGGATGGTTCTACCAATCCTCCCGTTACTGAAGATATTGAAGACATGAATCAAGATACTGAAACGTATCCTAAAGGTAATAATCATCTTGACATGGAAATGGACATGCTTAACATATCTGCTGGTCAAGATACTACCAAACCATCCTCTTCTTCAAAGAATTCTGAGTTACATTCGGTTCCCCATACTTCTGCTGCCTCAGCACTTGAGCCACATCTCGCTGGTTTAGCTGTTCTTGATAGATTGCCTCGGCATCCTCTTACTCCTCAACCCGCTAAAGGTCCTGGAAGTTTGCAGCTGACTGCCTCTAATATGCTTGCCGAAGCTTTTAACAAGCTCAGTGTGGCGGATGACTGCACAGACCAGGAGTACTTTGAAACATTGGCACAGTATAGTCGTCCTGGGTTTGTTCATCACCCAAATTTCCACAAGGCTGCATCGATCATCCCTTACCAGGAACATTTCAATCTTTTCAACATGGTGAGTATCTTTTGGGGCACTTCACCTTTTCCACCTCTGTCGTCGTTGAATACTTATGTTTACCCTTTGTGATTTCAGCACTTTCATCACTGCTTGAGTGTTGCCTCGGCCAATGAGGGTCTTAGTCGTGAGATCATTAATCTCAACAATCAGATCAGTCAGCTGACACATGATTCGTTGGTGCGGGGCCAAGAGGTTGAAAGGTTAAGGAATGAGGCCCGAGAGCGAAGCCTGACAGTCACAACTCAGCAAAGTAAGTTTTCTCCATATCTCTTTCTGTTATGTTATTTTTCTTTCCGTCTTGCTCTTTTCGCCGATCCTTAGATTTCCTGCCCTCCAAGGTTGCCATTCCTCCGATGACGATAGGCTTAGGCGAGCTGAATCCGAAGTCGAGAGACTTAGTAATAGCAACTTTAAGCAGTGTAGTCAATTATTCACTTTCCTCAAGGACCTTAAATGGTGTCGCCGAGAGTTGGATCAGGATGTTGGTATTATAAGAAACCTCTGTAATATTTATCAAGCTGCTCGATCGGAATTAGGCTGGATGACTAGCCAACGTGATGATGCGCTTCGCCGAGAGGAACTAGCCCTTGCTGCCAAGACAGAGGCCGAGACAGGTCATAAACGAGCTTCCTTCCTCTGGCAAGAAGAGAAATCCAAAGCTGATAAGCTGGCTTCTCAAATTATTAGCTTAAGCACTGAGAAAGAGACCGCCGAGTTTCAAATTCAACGCTGGAGAGATACGGCGACGAGACATGAAGCTTTGACGATTGATTTGTACAAGCAATGTTCTACCCAACAGCGCCAAATAGAACAAATGTTAGGTCCGTGTGCCAATGAAAATTTTGAGTTTCATATGACTCAGTTTAGGGAAGCACAAGAGGGCATGCGAGTATATGTCCGCAACCTAGAAGGTAGCTTTTATAGGGTTTACCCATAACTCATCATACTTGCGTTTGTTTTCAACCTTCTTTACCATGTTTCTTTCTCCTTTTGCCTCAGCTACAATCCAGAGGTTAAGGAATGAAGTAGATCATCAAAAGGAGATCACCAAAGGTTGCCATGAACTTGAGATGAAGATTCAGGAGCTTTCTGATGAGCTCAAGGAGCACAAGTCTTGTCCCGACAAGATAAAAGATTTGTCCGAGAAACTCAGAGAACATGATTCTTGTGCTGGCAAGCTTGCGGATCTGAATAAGCAACTTCTTGACCATGTCTCTTGTGCTGGCAAGATTCAAGAACTTGAGAGCGCTCGGGATGGTCTTCAGATTGAGGTCGCCGAGGCCAAGGAAGATATCCAATATTGGGAGAAGCGTCATAAGGAAGATGTCATTAGTGCCGCGTTTATCGGCGCTCAGGACTTTGCTTACAAGTTCCTGCCTCAGCAGGGAGTGGAAATTCCCTTGGGTTATCAACGACCTACTCCTGAACAACTCGCTATGCAGCTAAAAGAGAAGGCAAGCACCAAAGGAAAGGAAGTGGTATCAGAAGAAGAAAATGAAGAAGAACAAGAAGAAGAAAACTACCAAGAAGAAGAATCTGAGGAAGAAAGTTCAGAAGAAGAAGTTGAGGATGAAAATCCTAAGGAACAAAATCAGCCTCTTGACATTGGTACTGAAAATGTAGGAGGTGGACAACTCGGCTGGCATGAGACGGGAATGACGACCGCCAATGCTACCCAGTCAATCGACGAGCAAAACACAGAAAGGACTGCCGCCGATGTTAGCCAGTCGGAGGATGCTAGAGCTGAAAATGTTGGTGAAGGAAATCTCGGCGGTCTCACTCAAGACACGTCTTATTCTCCTAAGAGTCCTTATAATGATCCCAGATGTTGAAGTAGCCTGTCTTTTGTCATTTTGGAAGTTGGGGAGGATAAATTGTTATCTCTTTAGTCTTTTGTGTTTCCTTGTAATGAACTATTTCCCTCTTTGAATGTTATCTTTGTGAATGTTATCTTTATGTCTGTTGACGGCTGCTTTCAATGTGCAATTTTCTTTTGCTACATTTGATGTGCTCCTCTCTATCTTGTCTTCAAAGACTTAACTTGCCATTGAGTGAAGCCCTGGTCCCGTACAAGCAACAATTTCTCAGAGCGACAGGGTTAGACCCCAGCCGTAACCATTACTTGTGCCCGTCGGCGATCTAATATAAGTTGTCTGGGTTGCCCTCATAGACTTTAATACACTATAGCTTCCGCCAGAGGTGATGCTACGGCGTAGACGGATTAACACACCAGCGGCACCGCCGATGTGATGCTACAGCAAAGGGATCCTTATTTCCTTACAAACACTTACAGATCAACAAGTAACACGACTGGCCTTACAACTAAGCCTGGGTCGGACTAACTATTACGATTAGGTGCATTCACTCAATGCAAGCAAGCCTTCTGTGTAAGAGGTCTTGATTCTTAATTGATTTATTGATTTGGGCATTATGCCTTTAGAGATGGCACTTGGCCTTAGCACCTGATCAGGGTTTTTGTATGGCTTTTATTGCCTTGTGATTATTGGGTATTTGTGCCTCTGTAAACGGCTTTTATAGCCTATGACTGAGTGCTTTTGCCTCAGTTATTGTGCTCTTGGAGCTTTTAAAATTTTAGCCATCACCGTAGTTAGACTACCCAGTGAATGAAAAATGCAAGTGACACAGTAATTTGTTAACGGGGTTCGGCGCATGATAGCAAACCTACGTCCCCGGATCTTATTCGCTGTTGTTTTACATAAGCTAATAAGACTTCTTGGGTATTATGCCCGTCCAAGACTTCGGATTTTACATTGTTTCCATCAAGGATAATACTTCTTAAGGAATCTGGCGTTCCAAGGATGTTCAAGTTGCACGCCATGCTCATCAATCAGTATATACGCTCCTGGCCCAGCCACTCTTTTGACTACATAAGGGCCATCCCATACAGGTTCCAATTTCCTGCATCCTTCTCGCTGAGACGGGGAAATTTCTCGAAGTACTAGCTCGCCGGTCGCTTGTTATATTCTCTGGATAGTCGGCGATGATAATTCTCCATGTGAGTAAGGGCAATCAGCCGTTGCTCTTCTAAATCATCCAGCTTGGCCAGAATCAAGACTGTATTCAAATTCTTTTCCCATGCCTCATGCTTTGTAGTGGGCAGGATTACTTCAGACGGGAGTACTGCCTCAGCACCAAAAGTGAGTAAGAAAGGAGATGCTCCCGTTGCTTCTCGAACCGTAGTTCGATATGACCACAAGACATTGTGCAAATGCTCACACCACGCCTTTTTATGCTTCTCCAGCCTTTTCTTCAGTCCCATTCCAATAGTCTTATTGGTGGCTTCTGCCTGTCCATTACTCTGAGGGTATAAGGGAGTTGATTTTCCCAGTTTGACACTGTAATGAGCGAGTAACTTTCTTATGTTGTCGCCGACCAGCTCTTTTCCATTGTCAGTACATATTTCTGCCGGTACGCCAAACCTACAAAATATGTTCTCCTAGATGAATGTGAATACTTCTTGTCATGTTTTCTTCCTGATAGCTTTAGCTTCACACCACTTGGTGAAATAATCGGTCGCCACGATAATGTTTCCGTTGTCCGGAGCCTGTAGTTAGTGGTCCAATGATATCAATGCCCCACTTGGCGAAAGGCCAAGGGCTAAGCACTGAATTTAAAGATGTCGCCGACGCTTTGATTCTTCTTCCATACAACTGGCATGGTTTGCATCGCTGAGCATATTCTTTTGCATCTTTGTTCATCCAAGGCCAATAATATCCTTGCATTCTGACCTTTAAAGCTAGGGCTCTTTGGCCACTATGGTTCCCGCAGTCTCCTTCGTGGATTTCTTTCAGTAACTTATTGCCTTCCTCTCTTGATACACAGCGCATCAATGGTCCTGAAAATGACCGGCGATATAGGATTCCATCTCGGAGTTCATAATTCGCCGAACGACTGATGACTTGATGAACTAAGATTTGCTTTCCTGGTGTTTTAGGTGTAAAACAATAAAGAGAATCTGAGGGGTAAAGTATGAAGTGTGATGATGTAATAAAAGATTGTGATGAATTCGAGAGGTTAAGATCGAGCAAGACTCGCCTAAACCAAGAAATGGCCGTTCGAGTATTGCTTCAGTTACAAGAAGAGGATATAGGGTTGGTTTAGGGAGGGAAGCAGAGAAAGATGAGATCAGAGAATTGCTATTATTTTCTGTGATGTTGATGATTGAATTGCTAAAGAAGATTGGATATTCAGTTCTCACTAGATATTAAATGCTGAATGAGAAGAGTTAATCAATTATCGATGAGATTGATTGATTGAACTTGCACTGAATTAAACTGTTGAACTTGTCTGTTCTGTCTTTCCAAACTGGTCGAGTGACCTATTTATAGCAATAGAATTCCAACTGATTTCGTAAGAAGTGGAAGAAGTGGAAGAGTGGGAGTGTGGATTAAGTGGGGCAAGTCTTGCGCCTAATATTAGGGAAGAATGAACCGCCCACTTTCTCATCCCCTCTTTCAGCAACGTTCACACGACTTAGCTTTCTTTCTCGTTAAGTGATTGAGCCGTTGCAATCACACGAGTCGTAGACCGCCAAACCAAAACCCTAAAGAATATCCCCCCATGTTACTTACTTGATTCTCGTAAGATTTGTTAAATATTTGTTAAGTCAAATATGACTAAGTGCAAGTCGTACCAATTACTGGTAAGCTTAGGACTTTGCGATAAGATAGAGATTAAGCGATAAGCTTTGAATATCTCTTTGAGATTTGGTTTAAGGATTGAGCCGGGCAATCGCCATTTAAACCAATGAGATAAATCTAATGGTTGAGCTAGCAACCGCCATTAGATAATATAAGATAAGTCTAAGGATTGAGCTATGCAATCGCCAATTAGACTGAGAGGATTTCAGTAACTCTTTGTGGCAACAGTCAAATAAGTACGACTTTCGCCATAAATATGAGAAATTGGCTTGTGGCATGTAATGCACCAATTCTCTGAATAATGAAGACATATGAATGTCTAAAATAATATAGGTCATAGCCATGATCCATGATTAAGAATTATAGCACTGATTTATAGAAGCAAGTCCATAATCAGGAAAAACAGACGAATGATGCTATCACAGCGTAGCCATCATCAAGAATGCATAAGCATTGCCAATACAAGACCTAAAGATAGGCCATAATAATCATAATAAGCCATGTTGCATGGTATAATAATCTTATTGAGAAATTAGGTATAAGGCGCAAAGGATAAGCCATAACATTATGTTATTTTCAGATTTCAGGACAGTCTGCATGTTGTCCATTAATAAAATCACCCAGGCCAGACCACATTAGATAAAATTCTGAATTTTTAGTATGTTATAGGGAACTCACAGAGGAAAATATTTCGTGAAGGAAGCACCCCCTAATTCCTCATGGATTGGGCTGTAAAAATCACGTCATGAGGAAATACGTGAGCTGTCAGGTTTCCTTGATTAGGAAACTAGAGTATTATCGACTAAATAAAATCCATAATCCTCTAGGATTTGGATCAGTGGGACCCATAAATAGAGGGGAGGCTAGAGAAGAATATATTCTAGTCCCAAGGGGGCAACTAGAGCCCGTGAGAGAAGAAAATGCCGTGGCTCTCCATGAGCACAAGCAGGGGAAAACCGTAAGGCCCCCAAGGTTTAGCCGCGCCCTGACTTTGGGCCTCCAAGATTTGGCCAAGGCAAAGTCATGGGGCTCCAAGATTAGGCCAGAGCAATAGCGTGGGTACCCATAATCAGGCCAAGGAGGTGGCGTGGGCACTCAAGTGCCAAGGCACGCCAAAGACATGGATATCCAAGATTAGGGCAAGCTAGAAGCATGGGCATCCAAGGCTAGTGCAGAGATTGGCCGTGGGCCTCCAAGGAGAAGGGGGTGTGAGCACAAGGATAAGGAAGAGGCCAAGCTAATGGCCGTGGGGATAAGCGCAGGGCTATAGGCCAAGAGAATGGATAGCCAAGCTAATGGCGGGGCTAAGCGCTGGGCTATAGGCAAAGAGGAAGATGGCGTGAGCTAATGGTGGGGTTAAGCTCTGGGCTATAGGCCAAGGAATGATGGCCAAAGTGTTGGCGGGACTAAGCTCTGGGCTATAGGCCAAGGAATGATGGCCAAAGTGTTGGCGGGATTAGGCGCTGGGCTATAGGCCAAGAGAGTGAAGGCCAAGGTGTTGGCGGGACTAAGCTCTGGGCTATAGGCCAAGAGGAAGATGGCGTGAGGCTAATGGCGGGGTTAAGCTCAGGGCTATAGGCCAAGGAATGATGGCGTGATCCAAGCTTGGCCAAGGGATGGCTGTGTGTCTCCAAGTGTTGGTGACGTGAGTTGCCTAGGTTTGGCTCGAGCATGAGCTAGGCTAATGCACATGCTTAGGTATTTTTACGTATAGGCTAGGGATATAGACCATGCTACTAGGCTAGGGTCGTGAGATATCAAAGCATGGCTAACAGCAACCAAAATATCTTATCCCTAACATAAAAATAAATTCATACCTTGTCTCGAGCTATTCCAGGACACCAGAAATTGATGCAAAATTACTCATGTGACCTCCTCGCCAAAAACCACCATCAACACCTGGTAAGGTTGAGCGGTCCAAATAATACCGTATCGGCGTTCTCCAATCTGTCTCTGCTGATTCTTCAGCGCTTGTTGTTAACATTTCTCTTTGTTCTCGTGCTGTTACTGATGACTGCGTTACTCTTTCAATAGCTATTGAAGTAATATCTGGATTTGTCATCATTGAGGAGATGAACGCCAACGCATCGGCGTGCCTGTTATCTTTTCTGCAGATGTGGCGAAACTTGATACCTGTGATCCTCTGGGCATATTCCCTAGCAAGTTTTAGGTACTTCTGCATAGACGGGTCTGCTGTCTGGTATCGTCCAGATATTTGTCGAATCACCAGCTGAGAATCGCTTGTCAATCTGACATTGTTAATTTTCATTTCAATGAGTATTCGCATGGCGTGAATAACTGCTTCATATTCTGCCTCATTGTTAGTCGCCGGGAATTCTAGCCTTAGCGAATGGACTATCCTTGCTCCTTTCGGCGAGATAAGGACAATTGCTATCCCTGTTTCTAGCGCCAAAATGTAACTGTGTAAAACCCCAATGGTTAGATCTTACACAGTACACCCAAATAAGATACACCAACATACACACAATCATCCCAAAACATATATCAAACACAATAATCATAAGGAGTATCAAAGAGATAAGAGTTAGAGATACTTGACAAGATGTTTTTACTTGGTTCGCCCTCATAAGTAAGGACTACAACCAAGGATTATCACTAGTATAAGCATAATTACAATTCTCTCTTTACCTTGCTAATCTTCTAAGCTTAGTCTCTCAAATAAGAACCCTAATTTTAGTCTTGGGCTGTAGAGAGCAAGTGTGATACTTTTCCTCTCTCCAGACCAATCCCAAAATGTGTCCAACCCCTTTCTCAGTAGGTTAATTCACTATTTATAGACCTTTTTACATGGTGGTATACAGCTAATACAAACAAAGTTGGACTGACACTATTTTTCACGACTCGCCGTCATACATACATCGGCGAGCTCGTTCCTTACTTTATAAACATAGACGATAGAATCTTCTGGGGGATAAGGTTGGTGACGCATCCTCCACTGAGTCAAACTAGTCAACCTGACAATGTATCCGTTCTGACTTCTCTTTAATGCACACCTAATAATCACCTAACAATTGGTGACGTGTCTCCACTCGTTGATCCCTTACTCGACGTAATCTTAATTTCTTCGATGTACTCGCCGAGCCATACTATCCATCCCAAAGTCGTATATCGCCCATCCTGTTACTCGCTAATCCAGGATATCTCGGCTGTATTCTTTTTATACAGCATCTCATCTAGGATGCTTTCATATCGGGTAGGTATTTTCTACCCTTACACTACAACTTTGTAATTTCTTAATCCTATGCAATGAATCATTATATATATATATATATATAATCTCATACTTGAGATGGTGGGTCCCATGCCTATACAAGTGATCTGTCGAAAATGAAGGTTCCACCGCATTCAATACATCATGAGAGCGGTTTTGGCGTTTAACTTTAAATCCACTATTAGATCGGCTTCCTAATTTTGTATTTCAAGTCACAGTGAAGCATGTGACATTATTTGCACAGCTCACATGATCCCCGGCTAAAACGCGCATATGATTGAACTTCTAAGTGTTGCTACAAAAATAGTTAATCAACCGAACCAAGCAACATGCAATGACTTCCGTTTGTCATTTACTAAAGTAAACTACTCAAATTTTCTGTTGTTATTTATTTATTTAATGAAATTGCCAAACTATTCTTACGAAGCCGCAAGGTATTGTCCACAAACTGCATGAGTAAGTGAACAAATTATTTAGGTTTAACTCGCAGGTTGTCTACCTGCACCGACAGTTACATCGGACTCACTGATTAAAAACTTTGTTTTGATTATTAAACTCGTTCAATTCTATTTTTTAAACTCGTTTTTAGAAGACTCAGTGTTAAAAGTCTTCGTTTAATTTGGCTATATAATACTGATCTTTATACCCTATAGCTTCATAGCATTCTTCTTTACCTTTTACGCAAAAAAAAAAAAAAAGTATCAATGGGAGAGGGAGGGCGTGAGATTGTCACAGCGGTCTGTGGACTTGTCTTCACCTTAACACTGGGTTTCTATTACCTGTGCTTTGGTGCTACCAGTCCCAAATTTTCTGTGGAGAGATTATACGTTCCTGCACTGGACGTACACTCACACGGTATCCAAACCGTCAACACTGATACTATATCGTTCCGTATGGTAATTTGGAACACTATGTTACGTAAGGAGGTTTACTGTGATGATGTTAACGTGACGCTATACTATGGTAAGAACTTGAGTTTACCAATTGCTACTACTACAATACCTGAATTTGAGATCAAAAGGCAAGCGGTTTTCTATGATGGCGAAACAATCGAAACTTTCGGTGTACCTTGGAAGGATGCCAGGGCGGTTGTTTCAAACGGAAGTACAGCTATGTTTCGAGTGAACTTAGTTACGAATGTCCGGTATACTATTACTTTTGCAGAGTTACTTCTTCCAGAACCTTTATCGGGTTATCTTCCATACTCCAGAAGATACGAGATAAAAGTAGGAGCTTATATAGACGTCAATGACCATGGAAAGTCCACTGAGAAACTTAATTGGCTATCATCTAAGGCTGCTCCGGTGCACATTACCGACTGTGCTTGTGTGATTGTTGTTGCGTTATTAATTCTTGTTTTACCTATTTCCCTTTAATTAATATCGTTCGAATAGTACTGCTGCATTCATTTGTGTAATAAAAAAAAAAGATCATTTGTGTACGCATTTTTAATTTTTTTAATTTTATGCCAACTGCAAACTCCATGTGTTTTTAAGGTAGCCGTACTCATTCTACGTTTAAATTTTTATTTTTAATATCTTTAAGACCCTATGAATTATCACTTGTTGTTATGGAGTCCTCCATGATTTGTGTCCTCTCTTTTTGCTCGGAACTCGTGCTGAAGAAAGAATCAGAAGAAAATTGGTCGATCTTAAAATAAACAGGGGACTTTGATTTGGCTTTTTGTTGATCTAAGTAGTATAATATTAGGTTCAAAGAACTGCATCTCCTTCTAATTCCATTGATGATAGCTGCAGCCCCTTGGTGTAGAGAGGTAGAGAGTAATAGTGTTGTAGAGCGTGACGTGGCACCACCACCACCCTCAGATCTATAGGGGGTCCACTATTAGATTAACTCTTTTCGCTCTACACCGTCGGATCTATAGCTCTACAAAATTTCTACGACACTATTCAGACTCTAGAGTTTTCGATTTCCTTTGCCCATTTGAGAGTCTCAGAGAGCAGACAAGTGTGAAGAGATCTTGTTTGATATCCAAGTCCAACCCTATATGCCTTAGGCGGAAACAAAATCATGACAATGTGTAGCCTAACAGCAGGGGTGTAGTATGAACTAGTCAAGTTAGGCTGCCTTGGGTCCCAAAAACTATATTTACTTTGCATTTTTTTTTTTCCCGAAGGAGTTTCCTTTGCATATATACCATGTGATGCGACACATATAGATTATAAAACCATAAAGACTAAAACTGAGAAAGAGAAAAAAAATGTGACACATGTGAAATATCAGTTTTAAATCCGATACCGTTTGAGTTTTCTCAAAAAAAAAAAAAAATAGAGCCGAAAGTGTAAGATAATGTGAGGATAAAAGTGCGAGTGGATCCCCTCTCGACCAAAAATATACAGTATAAAGATCGATATGAATCAGGAAAAAAATTTGTCCATGTTTTACTTTTTATCTCTTGGGCGTTAATATGTTCTTGTAAAGCTCTACATATGTACAAAAAATGAGCGCATTTGAAGATATCTAACCTTATTGTCTACTAATCTTAATTTCAACCGTTAAAGCCTGTCGATCTCCAACGACTGGTTTTCAAAGGAGTAAATGGGATGTTATACGATTCGGAATGTGTTCATTTTTGGTGTGTATGTAGATCTTTATAAGAGAAACATACATGAAAATATCAGCTTCAAATCCGTTGCCGTTTAGATTTTATCAAAAAAATAGAGTCGAAAGTGTGAGATAGTTTTAGTCAGAATTTAGTTTTTATATCCCCAATTTCAAGAACCAAGAGCATATATTATTGATCACTTGATCAACAATGTATAATATATATATATTGTATCATATTGCAAAGTTTTTTTTTCTTTTCTCAAACAGGCCCTCGTTTCAGTATATTCGCCTAAGGGCCCCAAAATATTTGCTACGGCCATGCCTAACAGACATGACAAAACAATATCCCGGATTTGCAAACTGAGTTTTGAATTTGAATAGTGATTTTGTTGGGGAAATTGGCACCCCTAGCGCAGCGGAATACATGATCACAAGGGTTGTTGGTGATTTGAACCATAACACGGAGAAATAAGTATAGAGATAGAAGATAAACAAACACACAACCACAACACAAGATATACGTGGTTCACCTTTAGCAGGCTACTCCACGGCCAACACCACCAGAGAAACTTCCATTACTATCAAGACCATTACATGCTCTTTTCACAACTCCCACGAGAAGACCCAAACCGAAGAGTTACCAAGACGTACCTGGGACCATTGAGAAACCTTAGAAATCAACTCTCTAAACCATTCTCTCAAACCAACCTCATATATCTTATCTTCTACACCTTCTTCATAGTTGTCGATAACAGAGGAGAAACATGGATACTCTAGAAAACCCGGTTTAGGGCAAAGCCCTAAACCTACACACTAGAACACCAAACCCTTTCTCTACAAGTTTCTCTCACACCGATATTAACCTTCACGGTAGCATCGACCCTTCCTAACAAAGAGACCAAAAACCTAAGCACAAGGCTTTACCACTCTTCTAGGTTGGATACCTCTACACCCACAATTCTAATCCTATATATAGAGAACACAAACTTGGCCTCCAAGTATTAGTCTCCAACATGGAAATTCAAAACTCTTACCTAATATGGTACGGACCCAACTAAGGAAACTCATCGATTTCCTAACAGATTTATGGTGCGTTTGGTTGCAAGATTCTGAAGGTGGGATTCATAAGACTAGAGGATTTGGTAGAATTATGATTCCCTTAGTCTGTTTCACTGTTTGTTTGCCCAATTTCCCAGGATTCATGTTTCCTTCGGGATTTGTAATTCCAGCAAATCCCTCATTCTGAATCCCGTCCCTACCCCTAAGATTTGCTTGGAAAATGAAAGAGGGATTGAGCCCACTCTTTTTTACTCTAACTATGTTTGTAGAAAATCTGCATAGAGACTTTATACCAAACAACCATTGGGAGATTCCATCTACCATCAATATTAAGATCTAATGAAGAACACGATTTCGAGACATGCTACGAATGATTACGTAATAGACAAAAACATACAACCGTGAAGCAAAATCAAAGTATTCATTAATGTAAATTACTTCTCTCACTAATTCTACATGGATTATGTGTGCTTAAATACTTCAGGAGAATAACACTAACCTAGACTCTCACAAATATCCCTAGACTTAACAAAAATCAAACCCTTACAAATGAGCTTGAGCTCGTCTTTTATAGACCGAGCTATAAGTGGACGACAACTAATAAGACAAAATACACAATCATGGTGTCAGGAGTTGTCGAGTAAGTCGGTCGCTTTCCTAGATGTCTTCGAGATTGGTATTACTTTGCTATCTTCGCGTCATTCTGTCTTTTCTCGATATGGATTCCCTTCTTCGCTGTGCGAGGGTAAACTGGCTCTTCGATGCTATTCAGCACTTCATGCTACCTTTCTTCTTAAGTTTTTTCCACCTCGTAGTGTTGATGCTTGTCTCGATAGTTTTATGTCTCTTTCATTTCCTAGTATCGAAGATGCTCGGAAAGGAAATCTTTTCTTCGATATCGTTCTCATAACACGTGCCCCACTATCTGCCTGCTATGACGTATTTATGACACGTTCTGCATGTTCCCAAGATTTTTGCTACCTTTTGACCTTCCTACTTGTAGCGCCGGTTTCCCTTTTTTTATGTAAGTTTTATTTTTCTCCCTCTAAAAACTTTTTAGTCTCTTCAAACTCTCCTCCTTGATCTTTAGCTCCGTCTACTTTTTTCTTTCTAAAGTTTAGATTTTTTAACCTTGATCTTGAGCCTTTTACAAAATCCTTAGGTACCCATTCTTTCATATCATCAGATACTCTATAAAGATGGATCTTTTCAAGTTTTCACTTTCTTTTTCAAATTTCCAACTCTTCTACCGCTGCAACTTATGTTTCCGGCGGAATTCTCGTTTTACTCTTCTCATCCTTTTCCATATTTCTTATGGCTTCTCCTTCTACCGTCGAATTTCTTATTTCCAAGATGAAAGGTTTAGGTTTAAAACCTACTTCCTTTAACATAAAATCCGTTCACTCTACCCACGGCTGGCTGACTCCAGAACTGGTCGAAGAGTACGAGTGAGGTGAAAAGAGGATTCTAATTACATCTCACCGAATTCTCAGAGGGCTCATTCCCCCATTTTATCGTCATATAAATCTGTTGTTTCTCGAGATCATTTGCTCGATGCCTAAGCCTCTAGGGATAATGCAACTTACGTGCAGCTCAATTCAATTGATTAATAAATAATGGGTCGCTAGTTCTGAGGACAATTCTTCAGCTGGCTCTGTGGAGAAGTATTATTTTACTGCTTCCAATTTCTTCAGACATTTCGAAGCCTTTCTTACACTTGAGACGAGACCACTCCTTGGGGTGTTCGTTTCAGACCTTTGAAAGGTATGAAGAACAAGACTCTTGGATTTCCAGATTATCCTATTGACGATTACTGGAGCTCAGAACCCGTTCTATTCACATGCCATGTTCTTCGAGGCTGGAAGGATTCAGCATATTACTGGCCTCGCAAAGACTTCGAGGAAGGTCATCAATTCTCCACCCCTCATTTTTTCACATTTCATTTCTCTAAGGAGGAGAAAGAATTGTCTCGGCAAATCTTGTCAAAAAGGAAGGTTGCTTTCGAAGGATCCAAAGCGTGCCTGTACAAGAGCAGAGACTAGAGATCAGGTACAAACACCATTCAATTAAATGTTTCCTTTTGAAGTATTAATACTTGCCTTTGTTTGTTTCTCGAGAAAGACGTGTCTTTTCCTGTAGGACAAAGCTTTTGGAGATAAGGGTTTGAATTTAAAGGCTGCTTGGATGGAGTTTCACTTTGGTTCGATAAGTATGAACCATTACAAACCTCGAAGGGGGTCGAGCAAGAGTACCGGTAAGAATTTACCCGAAATAACTTCGAAGGCTTTAAACAAGGTGATTACGAAATCTCTGGGAGAAAGTGCGAGAGCTTGTTCAGGGGGTGGAAAACCTATTTTGAAAACTGTCGTCGTTTCCAAATCCGACAATGTTCCTCAGGAGACAACAGCTACCGCCTCAGCTTCTTGTAACGTTGTATCTAGTGCTCCTGTATCTTCCTCTGATACTGTCTCATTAGGTGCCTCTGGGGAGATTACTGTTGTTCCTTCTTCAAATACTGCCTCACTTTTGTTCCATCTCCTCCTTCTTCGGAGAAAGCAATCTCTTTGGTTAACCTACTACTTCCTCGTGAGTTCCGAGCTAAATTTACAAAACGAGATTTATTAAAAAGATTTTTTTTTTTTTTTAAAGAAATTTTCACAAAAACTTTCTGAAAAAGAGTTATCTTTATTTATGATTATACGAATGATAGGTGCTCAAAACACCTATTCAAGAGTACCTAAAACATACACTTTAGTCGACTTAAGCCTCGTATATTGTTTATTTTAATAATTTTCTATTTTGCAGGTGTTTTGAAATCACATTTAATAAAATGAAGCAAAAACAACTCAATTCACAACTTGGAGTCATATGGAGTTGGTGGTCTTTGAACACAAGAAGGATACAAGCACGAAGGTGTCGCAAAAGAGAATCACTAAGGGGCAGCCACAGTTCACTGAAGGCAGCCAAGGGAAATTACTGGAGCACACCACTGTCGTCTCCACTCCTCCTACCATAAATTTCATTAAGTAAACTTGTTAGGTCATTGTCCAGTCAAACCGACAAGCGTTGGTATGTCAAGCTGGTTGTCAGTTTTAGGTGTCAAAGCACAATCTTGATTTAGCCTACTAGAGTTTAGATTTCGGAATTGGGATATAGACTAAGTAGTAGAGACCTTGAAGACGAAGACTGTGAATACAAATAAGACATCAATTATTCTTCATCGACATAAGATTAGTAGGAGTTATGACTTTTATGGAAATTATTTTATTCTACTTATTCTATCTTTCGAAATAGTCGGCTACTTTAGTAGAGATACTAATAACGATTGAGATCGTATTCTTGTTTACATGACCATGTGTTATGTTGGTATTTGTTCCCACGAATACTAAGGTTACAAGAATGCATGAGATAGATTCGATACCATCGTTCCATAAAAATGGTTTGCTTGCATATCACTTGTAGGATATGGGTGAATCTAAAGGAGTACTCTTGAGCAAGAGTCCAGTGGATTATAGCTGAGGATGCAAAAACGTCTAAGTACTTGCCCAGCCCAGAACTTCCAGCGAATCCAGTTAAACCCTAATTCTGAACTACGGCGGTTCACGAACCGATTCGTGAACAGTGATTCTGGATTTCACTCCTGAGTTCCAATGCATCAATTTGTACACGTACATGTATGTGAACCACAGATTCTATGTATCTGGCCGGAATTCAGAAGGACGGTTTGCAAACCGTCCACGTGGATATTCTTCTAGAATTTCACGGGTTAAACTCTTACTCCTTTATCTCTTAGTTGGACTTGGTTATCACGAAATATCTTATGTGGTCCATTTAACGATTCTCAATGTGTCAATAGGATAAAGATTATCTCTGGTCTTTCTATCTTGAAGTGTTTTTTAGCTATCAAAACACTTGGCAGATAAATGTTTAATGAATTCCAATTGAGATGAATCTGTGTTTAATTACTTGGTTTGCAAGTTAGGGTTTACCAAACTTGTGGGACAAGTAACTAGTTGCTTTATTCCTAAGCAACCTATCTTATTGAGTGTTATAAATAGAGGGTTTTGGGACGAAAAACCACAAGCATCAAGCATACGTGAAGTTTCTCTGTGGAATTGATCGTAAACTCTTTTCACTTAGGTGAATGCTTGTTGTGGTATAGTCATCCTCTATTAGGTAGCAGTTCCTCTGTGGGAATTACCTAACGACTATAAAGACTTCTCTTGAGAGTTGGGAAGCACAGTAGGATATTGAGACCTTAGTGGTTGAAATCGAATTAACCTGTAACCTTGGTAACTTGAGACATTCTTGTCTATTTAACGATCCTTCTCTTCTGCAATAAGACCATTCAAGAACTGATACGCTACACACAGGGTTAAAAGGAAGCAACGCACGGCTGCACTCAGTGTTGTAAGACCTAGTTAGCTCCAGTTGTATAAGTTTCATAAGTGATTCATTTTACAACTGAGGTAGAAACAAGGTGGGCATAGTTTACTCGGTTTACTTGTCAGCCCCCGCTTGTAAGTAGATTTTCGTATGAACTGGAGCAATCCGAAGGAAGTCACTTTGTGTATGTCAAACTGATAGAGGACAGTTCAAACATACAGTTGATAATTGAGGTTGCAAAGCCGGAATTATTGACACAAGCCTTTAACAGCGGTTAAAGAAACTCCTAGGCCTGTAAATAGCGTCAGCTAGGGGAATCAAGTGCGTGACGATTTGTGGGGGGATCTAGAGACGTAAAGAGTGCGACAGTAGCCAGTTCACTTGGAGGGATATAATTGGTCTCTGCTACATCCCAGACCGAAGTCTTATAGTAGGCTAGCGTTTGTAGACAGTTTGTAGTGTGCGGTGTTCAATCTGGACGAGGTCCTGAGGTTTTTCTACAAGTTGTAGTTTCCTCGTTATGTTCAATCTCTGGTGTCTTGTGTGCTTTACTTTCCGCATTGTATTCTCTGGTTATATAATTAAAGCAAACACAAGAAGTACGTTATTGTTAACCTGATCGTTGTCCCCAATCCATCCATTGGATTTACCAAGACCTTGTCTTGTGTCGGACTGATCACTTGTGTTCCAAACTCAGGTTATATAGATTTGGATGTTGATTTTTGAGATCGTCCAGATCTGACCATAAGACTCACGAGCCCAAACGAAAAGTTGGTAGCATTTCGGTAATCCTGCTTTTTCAAAACTTTTTCCAGAATCGGTGTTCATTGGCCGCCATATCAAATGATTGTTCCTCATTTTAAAAAAACAAGAAAAATAATCGATGGCTATCGATCAATATATATACCGATTATGAAGTAAAACCAGAATCGCTTTCTATTTCGCGACACAACGGTCAATTCCAGTCGAAAAAATCTGACCATAAATGTCATTAAGTAATTGCCCAGAATCGGTGTTTATTAGGCCCCGTATCAACCGATTATTGTTCGTGTTCCTCATTTCTAAAAAACTAAAAACCAGAATCGACACATATAACACACTTATGTCCACCGATTATGGTCTGGCTTTAAAAATGAAAATCTTGACCTAAAATCGGATCATATGTTGAACCGATTATGGTCTTGTTTTAGTTGTAAAAATGAAAAACAAATAATCGGCCTCTATTATAGGCCAATAGAAACGATTATTTCAAAAAGAGAAAACTGATTATTTCCATTAGAAATCGGTGATTGTTGGTGGACTTAAGAACCGATTATTATAATCAGTTTTTTTAGGTTAATATGTGTACCGATTCTTTAGACGTTTATAAACATACTCTGTCTTTATAAAACGATATAAGCATAGATTATCGTCGTTTTTTAAAACAGAAAAACTTTTGTTTTTCATTTGTAATCGGTGTGTAGAGGGTAAAATGCCATAAGGACGTCAAAATCACAATAAGGGAATTCCATAAGAAGTGATGCTCGAAATACCCAAGAACTCAAGAGAAGTGACTCTTACATAAAGGGAGCTGGCGAAGGAGCGTAATGCTCGGGATACTGAAGATATCAGGGAAGACAGGCTGAGCTCGAGGGAGAATATACGAAGGGTAAAGATCCTCGGGAAGACATCCCGAAGACACCGACTTACTCGACAGACTCTGACACCCCCACGATTGAGTATTTTGTCTTATTAGCTGTAACCCACTTTCGACTCGGCCTATATAAGGCGAGCTCGAGGTCCATTGTAGAGGTTGGAATTTTGGTGTAATCTTAAGTCGTGAGAGTGAGATTAGGTTAGCATCTCCTCAAACCTCTAAGCATCATATCCATGTACTAATATTCAGAGAAATGCAAGTTATAGTTATGTCCATATTATTGTTGTTACTAATGATAATTAGCTTCGATATTGTTCTTATCTCATTCGTATTAATGTATACACCGTATAATGCAACTGAGACCGAAGTTTAGGTTCATAGATCTAATGGCTGTAGAGTATGAAGTGTCTATGCATATTTTATACTCACACAGTTTGGTGCTAGAAACAGGGACTGCTAATAATTCATTAAATATCTTGTGAGGAAAATTACAAGAATGAACAGCTAAACACAGATACCCCTTAGCAACCCAGAGCACCTATTAGCAACCAGACTAGCTATTAGAAACAGGGACTGATTAAAACAACTTAGGGTTTGCCTGTGATTTTATGGTTTTCAAATTCTTTTGGGGAAATTTTTTCTAGGGTTTTCAAGACTTTCTTAAAACTTTATATTTATTAAGAGCTCCACCACCTTGGGTGTCTAAAGATCTTAAAAGCTTTAGCACGCTTAAGGGTTTTTGAGCAAATACCAATATTATAAGATTGATGTTTCTTCAAGGAATCTAAGATTTGAAACACAGAGATCTAATCAAGAGCATGAAAGTTTTACGAAAAAGTACTAAAGAACCTTGATAGAATCTCGAATGAAAACTAGCTTCCGATTTGGAGTCTGTCATTTCAATTTCCAGAAAATACCCTTAAAATCTTGTGCACCATTCACGTTCTAGAAATTAGTTCAGGGATATTTTATGGTTTTTATACCAAGTCTATATTAGGAAACAAGTCTTGCAGCTTTTAAGACTTTACTCTGAGTCCAGTCCGAGAAAAACTAGGAAAATATTCCAGAACCTCCGAAGGTAGATCTGGACAAGCCAAAAACAATTAAGATCTGGATAGTACACGCATAATCAACCCTGAAACTTAGCACGTCAGAATCTGTTACAACTGCAAGGGCGCATGTCATACCTAGTACACTGCACCAGCCGCCCTGGGCCTCACGGGTTTTTTACTTTTTATAGGTCATTATCGCCACAACTTCGAGATCCGATCAGATGCCGAAGCAAAGGGTAGGCTCCTCGAGGCATGGAACAGGCTCTTCGAGGCACAACACCATATTTTCAACTAGCAAAGGACTCTCGCCAGAGGTATCAGCAAGCACATTCCAGCATAGGGAGCGTGTAAACGAAGAAGAAGTACTAGTAGAGGACCTAGGGCCAGAAGGGGAAGGATTCCAAGAGGGTGACGAACGCTTCAACAACAAATTCATGAGGAGATGGGGAGAATGACGAGGACGAAGACGACATCCCAAATGAAGTGGTGCAAGCGCATCAACCCACCAAAGAAGAAACTATGGGGGATGGACAATTCAGAAAGCTAATTCGAAAGAACAAGAGAATAAGGAAACTAAAAAAGCAATTAGCCAAGGCAAATAAAAAAGCTGCAGAGAAATCAACGTCGAACTACAAAGGGAGCAGTGAGGGACACTCTCGCGCATACACCATATCACAATCCAAAGGACACTCCGTGTTGAAAAGCCAAACCAAGGTGAAGGTGATAGGTGTCTAAAACACCTCTCTAAAGTATTAATTGATTACACTTTATTTGCTATTTTTGTCGTATTAGTTGTATTTTACGCTTTGTTTGTGTTTGTAGTGATTTTGGAATAAAAAGAGAAAAATGTGTCAAATTGGCTTTAAGGGGCAGCTGCATGGTTAAAGGGTGAGCTGGAGACGTGGCGACCGCTGACAGGGAGAGCACTTTTGTTGGCTGGAAATCACGTGAAGAGGAGTCAAAGAGACAGTGCAGAAGAAAGGAGGAAAAATCGTGCAGCAGAGAGACGTGGCAAGGAAAGACACAGGGGGACATGTGGGCTCCACATGTCGGGCACAGTTTCCACGAGCTGACGCGCAGAAGTCAGTAGGTAGTTGGTCGGCGCAGCAGAAAACAAAAGAAGAGAAAGCTGCGGAAGGAAAAAAGAAGAAAGAGAAAAAGATTTTTACGCTGACACGCAGCTGCTTTGGGTCCCTTTTGGTGTGTCACATAACATCAAATCTGATGCGTTGCTGCTCCACATCTTGACACGTTTCCTGCAATTGTTGTGAGCCGTCCATTTTTGAGAGATTACTTGCTTAAGTTACTTCGCACAACACCTAATCAGCATCACCTATTCTCTTCCTTATAAACCTGCGAAGGAAACAGAAAAGGGAGGAAGTTTTGGCTTTACGGCCAGAAGGGAGAAACGGCCAGAGGCAGAAAAGGTCCGGAGGAGGCCTGTGAGCGCGAGAACGAGGAAGAAGGAGAGTCTTGTCGTCGTGACAACGACAGTGGTTCAATTTCTTATTCTCTTGTAATCTATTTTATGATTTTTAAGAAATCCATGTCTTGCTAAACTTGTGACTAGGGTTTTAGGCGGAGCCAATTTGATTGTGCACACATGAACTCCATAATTATATTCAGGAACGGGTTTAATGATTATTGATTTCACTTCATGATGCTTGGTACTTT
>JAJJMA010219606.1:0-10897 GCA_023529015.1 Papaver nudicaule | reverse complement strand
CCCTCTTCTTTTCTTCTTTCTATTGTTCAGACGACGAGAGTAGAGAGCATAGCTCTGATTCTTCCTCGAGTGGGAGCAGTATTGATTCATCTGGATCGCTTGCATGCTAAGTGTGGTCCTACTTTCTCTCTCTCTCTGTCACGGACTGTTTCCCCTTGGATGATTCTTGTTCAGGAGGATCCTGTCTTTGTTGTAGCCTCTCACTCCCTAACTTATTCGCAGGGCGCGACTCTTTCTACACTTTTGGAGAGTCTTAGTCCTGCCAGCTCTGTGCCGTCGAAGGTTAACACCCATTAGAAGCCTGTATCCAAACATCGAGCCAAGGTTCCTAGTTCCAGTTATAGTTATAGTTCAGGTGCCACAACATTCTTCAGTCTCTTCAGAAAAGTCACGGCCTCGTCTCCAATTTCACACAAGGTTGTAAAGGCCAAAGTACCAAAGTTATACCCATTGGCATTATATATCTCAAGGTATTTGTTGCGCTTTTTATTGATAGCCCTAGTCAAAGAAAGCCTTGGTGTAAAAGCCTGAACCCCATTATCAGCAAAGGGTGAGATTACAGTGACATCGAGACAAGTATCACGTCCATGATCCCAATTGTAAACCAAAATGTCTGCAGGTCTAGAGCCACCACCGTCTTGAGTGAGAAAACCCAAAGCAGCCTCGGTTTTGGTTGGCACACCAAATCTGAAACAATTATCTACAAAGGTGTCGGGGACGAGGTCATGGTGAAACTTAAGCCCATTTTCACTCGCACAATGTAACGCGTGATCTCCATAAATATCCAATATCCATGTTCCTACCACAACAAAGATATGGGCTATCTTCGGCAAACAAGGGTATACCGAGTCTGTAGCTAAGCACTGGATTAAACTGGCGTGGGTCAATTTTTTGTCAAAGTATGTTAGCCGGTTTCGCAAGAAAGTAGCATTGTACATGTTGTAGTCTATTTCTTTGCCATAAAGCTTGGCCTCCTCTAGATATATTGTATGTTGTAGGCATGTCCTTCATCACCGGCGCAAAATATTGGACCGCCAAAGCTATCATAAGATGGGGGGCTGATTATTCTCTGTTGTTCTCATGATTATTCTTCCAATTTTCTCATTCTTGCCATCTTCTTTTCTTCTTTCTATTGTTCAGACGACGAGAGTGTCGAGGATAACTCTGATTCTTCCTTGAGTGGGAGCAGTATTGATCCTTCTGATCAGGTATCCCGAGCCCCCACACACACACTTCTTGTGTTTTGATATGTGCATCTTGTTGTTGTTGTTAATCGATGCTCGCATTTTGTCATGTAAGATATTGATATGGGCAAGAACAAGTCTCACGTGAAGCATGACCGTTCCGCTGGTGATGAGAATACCAATCGACGCAAGGTCGATGGGTCTGATGTCACTGATGATGATGCTATGAAAGGGGATGGTTCTGGTAGTGAATACTCCCACGAGTGTTCGGACGAGCGAAACTATTCCCAAAACCTCGAGACATGCTTGATGTGAAGTTTAAGAAAGTGTACAATTCTGGGTTCATGCGGAGGTTGCTATCGAGTACAAAGAGATTGTGGAAGAGTACGGTCATTTCGTCGAGACTACTTGTCCCTTCGCCAGCACTCTTTCGAGTAGTCTGCTAGTTTATGCCACGGACGGTCTCATTCGTGCTGATGTTGCTTTGTCGTACATTAACTATAACCCTCCTCCTGTCGAGATTTTTGCTGAGTGGGAGGAGAGCTTACGCTCTGCCACTGTTTGTAAATTTAATGTGGGATGGTTGACTGAGAAGCTTGCGAATGTGAAGGAGAACTATGACCAGACTGTTCATCTTCCTACAGAGATTGCTAACTTGGAGAAGCAGAATGCGTATCTCAAGGAGGATGATGAAGCTAAACTCGAGGCCCATACTCAACTTCAGGCTCAGGCGGCTGCAGCCAAGTTGGTTTTTAACCAGGAATCGGACGTTCTTCGTCAGGCCCGTGCTGAGAAACATCAGAGGGGGGCGCAAGGCGTAACTGTCTCTTAGTTTTTTTTTCTTTGCTTTGTAAGGATTCTCTTGGTTGCTTGTGGTGAGACCTTTATTTTGTATTGTCAGGATAGAGCGTTGTTTGTGGCCATCTTATTACACTCATCTCCCTTTCTCCCTTTTCATGAATGCATGTTTGTTCGTTCCTTCGCACATTACTTATTATATTGTCGTCATTAGTCATTATCTTCTTTGTCTGAGATGGATCCTCTGAATTATTATGGCGACCCTTTTACCTACGTGGCGCTTGTCTTGTGTACCTTGTGTAATTCTTATGTTGTTTTTCAATTGGTTGTCGCTGCTCGATTCTCTTTATTTTCGTTGCAGTTGGTGAAATTGTAGGTTTCGGAGACGACTGTCTCCGTCACTCGATTGGTGTTTTGTATTGTCATTCCGTCGCCCTTACTCGTGTGGGGTTATTGGGACCGGAGGTATCTGGTTGTTTAGCTTTTCTTTTGGTGCTTCATTCTGTTTTTGCTTGGACCGTCGCCCACACCCGTATAGAGTTGTTGGGGTCGGAGATATCTGGATGTTCTGCTTTTCTTTTGATGCTTCATTTTCTCTCTTTGCTTGGACTGTCGCCCTCACCCGTATAGAGTTGTTGAGATCGGGGATATCTGGTTGTTTTGATTTTCTTTTGATGCTTCATTTTCTATCTTTGCTTTAACCGTCGCCCTTACCCGTATAGAGTTGTTGGGACCGGAGATGACGGTTTCCCTCACTCAGCTAAGTTGTTGGGACCAGCCATGGGTGTTCCAAGTGAGTGGTTTCTCGTCGGTTCCCGTAGTGAGGCGAGGCCAGTCTCTGCACCGTTTCCCTCACCCATTGAAGAGTTGTTGGGACCACAATATCTCTACAGAGTCGTTTCTCGCGAGTTCTCGTTGTGGGGCGAGACCGATCTTAGCGATGTTTCCCTCATCCACTGAAGAGTTGTTAGGACCGGTAATCTATACCGACTCGTTTCTCGCTGATTCCCACAGTGGGGCGAGACCGGCCCGGCGCTGTTTCCCTCACTCACGGGGAGTTGTAGGGATCGGTGTACTCTTTGCCTTTTTATTTCCCCTTATTTTTTTTGAAAAAGAAACTCTACTTTTCTTTTTATTACTTTTGGCTACCTCTCATGCATACAAAAAGGAAAGGAACTTTTGAAAAATCAAGCGTTAAGGGAGAAAGGAAATAAAAAAACAAAAACATCACTTAAGAGTGCGCTTTGACCTTCTTGCCATTCATCCTTCTCAGATTATAGTAGCCGCTTTCTACAACCTTTCGGATGAGAAAAGGGCCTTCCCAGTTCGCGGCAAACTTTCCTGCGCTTGCACCCCTTTGGACGTGCGTGCATATCTTCAATACCTTGTCTCCAATTTTGAATTTCTCGGAATAGCCTTCTTATTGTAATGCTTCGTGACTCGTTCTCGATAGGCGTCCTTGAAACGTTCTGCTCTTGATATTCTTTCTCCTAGGTGAGCGATGTAGCTGACATCATCAGTTGTTGTATGGCTAGCCACTGGGACTCTGGCGGAGGGGATTGCAATTTCTGCAGGTAGGATGGCATCTTCCCCGTAAACCAGTGAGTAAGGAGACGCCCCCGTAGAGCTTTTCTTTGATATGCGGTATGCCCAAAGAGCAAGCGGTAGCTTTTCGTGCTAACATCAGTGATTGTCGTGAACTGTCTTGCTGAGTATTCGTAATAGGACCTTATTGGTGGCTTCGACCTGCCCGTTTCCTTGAGAATAGTAGCGAGTCGAGGCATTTTGTTTGACGCGGTATTTTATGAGTAATATTGCAACGTCTTGATTTATGAACGAAGACCCATTATCGGAGCGTATGATCATCGGTGCGCCAAAACGGCATATAAAGTATTCATTAATAAACGCGGTTACTGTTTCTCCCTTATAATCAATCAATGGGATCGCCTTCACCCATTTGGTGGAATACTTCGTCGCCGTGATGATGTATTTGTCCTTCTTGGACGAGTTTGGCGATATAGGTCCGATAAGGTCGAGCCCCGGTAGTAGAAGGGCCAGGGTGCTACTATGCTATGGAGTTCTACATGCGGCGCCCGTAATTGCGTTCCATGTATATGGCAGGTCCTACTTTTTTGTACGTGTTCTGTTGTATCTTTTTCCATGGTTGGACAGTAAAACCCTCCTCCGTGCAATTGTAAGAACAATTTTCGCTTCCTTTGGTGCTCTGCATCATGTTTTTTAGTCATGACGATAATTTTATATTCTTTGCTCAGACAACTTAATGCGCTGTTATCGATACTTCACCGGTATATGAATCCTTCATCGACGAAAAATTTAACTACTTTCCTTTTGAGGTTTATGCTCTCCTTTTTAGTGGGAGGTAGCCGCCCGGATCTGAGGAAGTCGATGTAAGGAAGGCGCCAGTCCTCTGCATCTGCTACACAGATTTCAGCTGGTTGGTGCGCCGTTTGACAGACATAACACTCGATTTGTACTTTCGTTGCGTGTTTTAACATCTTGGGCCAATAAAACCCGAGTCTCTATATTCGTCGGTAGAGCGGAATTATCTCTGATTATCCGCACGACTCTTTATGCACCCTTTCTAAGACGTCCTTCGCCCTTTTTCCTACACACCTCGCTAATGCCCCACCCGCTGTCTTATGGTATAGAGTTCCATTGATTATACCTAACATTCATAATTCTTTGAAGGGTGTGACTCTGCTTTAGTTATCCTTAGCCAAATCTTCTATGATTACCTTTTGCCAATCGTTTTCCTCATCTGATAACAGTTCTTGTGCTTGGGTGATGGGTCCGATACGTCGCTTGACTGCTATCGAGCCTTCGTCCGCCCCTTTTAATTGCATCTTGGCTGCTAGTGTGGCGAGGGCGTCGGCGTGGCGGTTAATCTGTCTCCTGGTGTGTTTAACTAGGACTTGCCCCAGTATGGTGCCAGACGTGCTTCTCGTACTTGGAATCACTTATTTGGTTAGTGACTAGCTTCGAATCACCCCTTTACAAAAAGTCTTTCGACACTCAGTCCCCTCGCCAGCTTTAGGCCTAGGATAAAAGCTTCTTATTCAGCGACATTGTTGCTGCAATCGAAGTCTAGTTTGAATGGGTAGGAGAAGAGTTCCTTCTGGTGTGTGTGTGTGCGTGTGTGTGTGGTGGGGGTTGTGTCTCGAACACGATACCGGCCCCACCGTGCATTCCGTAGGAGGACCCATCAAAGTACATGTCCCATGGTTCTTCCCCACATGCTTATGCGACGTCGGCCGGTATTTCCTCATGTATGTCACTCTCGTCATTTCCGGGGAAGGCTGCTAATAGATCTGCAATCGCTTGTCCCCTCATTCCCCTGGGTCTTTGGTAGCGTAAGTCGAATTCGGAGAGTTGTAGGAACCAGCGTGTCGTTATCCCAGAAAGCACCGTTTTAGACGCGTGGTAAGCGATGGGGTTAACGGCGGCGACTATTGTGGTGGTATGAGCCAAGAGGTAATGTCGTAGTTTTTGCGCTGCGTATATCAGGGCGAGACAGGATTGCTCGACCCGGGGGTATCTCGTCTCGACTTCTTTTAATACTTTGCTGACGTAGTAGATAGGCGACCAATTTTCATTCCCTTGGTCTTATACCAGAAAAGCGCTGATAGCTTCGCTCATGGAGGCAGTGTAGAGGTGGAGGTGCACATTACTCATTGGCGGTCTTAGTACTTGCGGGTGAGCCAAAAATTTCTTCAGTTTGTCAAATGTCAAAATCTGTGTTTCTCCCCATCTGAATTTTACCCCCTTTTCAGTAGCGGCAAAAAAGTGGCCTGGATTTGGGCCAAGCCGGAGACGAACCGTCACACATACGATACCTGCCAATTAGGCACTGCAACTCTTTGACGTTACTCAGTGCTGCCATCGTGGTAATCACGTCGACTTTACCCGGATCGACCAGGATTCCTTCGTTGGTGATCACGAATCCGAGGAATTTTCCTGACATTACTCCAAACACGCATTTTAACGAATTCATTTTCAATTTGTATTTTCGACTTCTATTAAACACATGGCGTAGATGGTTGAGGTGATCCTGTCGGTGTATGGTCTTAACGACTATGTCATCGACATACACTTCTATTATTTCATGTATCATGTCGTGGAAGATAGACACCATCGCCCTATGGTATGTCGCACCAGCATTCTTTAGTCCGAAGGGAATGACCACGTAGCAAATAATTGCCGAAAGGGGTTCAAAAGGCGGTCTTTGTGGCATCAGCGGTGTCCATTCTGATCTGATTGTGGCCATTGTATCCATCCATACAAGAGAACATATGATGCTGGGCGGTCGCATCGACCAATATATCTATATTTGGCAGCGGGAAATCATCTTTAGGGCAGGCTCTGTTGACATCACGGTAGTTGATGCAGCATCATGTGTTCCCATTTTTCTTTGCGATAGGTACGATATTCGCCAGCCAAGACGAGTGTTGGATTGGTTCGATGAATCGTGCCTGCAGAAGTTGTATGACCTCCTCTCTTATCGCCAGCTCTACGCCTTTGTGAAAGCTTCGTTCATTCTGTTTGATAGGCATGTGATACAGATCCACATGTAGGGAATGTACGACTAAATCCGTGTCGAGTCCGGAAATTTCATCGTATTTGAATGTGAATACGTCATTGGACTCTTACAGCAGCGATATTAACTGCAGTCGCTTTTCCGGTGATATTTGCCGACTTATTTTGATCTTTCGTGACTCATCACTGCTGGAGATGCATACTTCTTCTAAATTGTCGAGAGATGGCATAGTTGTAGGCTCTTCTTCGGGCAGGTGAAACCCATCTGTTTCTTCTAGGAATGATCCTTCGTTGGTGGCGTAAGCCTCACATGTCTCTTCTGACGTCATTGTTTCCATTATTTGTTGTGGTTGGAGGGTGCTACTACTGCTAGCCCTAAGGTATGGTTGAGGTTCCTATGGTCAATTCATGGTTTATTTGTTTGTCGGGATGGTACCGTTGCTCTGGCATCGCGAGCTCCGAGCTTTCCCTTGCCCTTGATTCTCCTTTTTGTCGCCCGAGAGGTATCGAGTGCCGGTATTTTTTTCATTTACGTCGTTAACCGTTGCACGTGTTGTATCGACCATTGTGACTTCCAGATTTTCTGGGCTTATTTTCTCCCATTTTGGTAGAGCCAAGGTCCGCTGCTCGCTCCTATTTTCATATTTCTCTTCGAAGAACACTGCTTCCGCCATGCAGCTTCTTCGGGGCTGAATGGACATTCAGTCGCGGGTATGAAAAAGCAGGGGTACCGAAATACAACCAACTTTTCGTTTGGGCTCGTGAGACTTATGGTCAGATCTGGACGATCTCAAAAATCAATATCTAGACCTGTTAACCTGAGTTTGGATCTCAAAGGATCAGTCCGACACAAGACAAGGTCTTGGTAAATCCAATGGATGGATTGGGGACAACAATCAGGTTTATTAATAATGTACTTCTTGTGTTTGCTTTAATTATATAATCAGAGAATATAATGTGGAAAGTAAAGCACACAAGACACCAGATATTTTTTTAACGAGAAAACTACGACCTGTAGAAAACCTCGGGACCTCGTCCAGATTGAACACCGCACAGTACAAACTGTCTACAAACACTAGCCTACTATTATTGAACACCACACAGTACAAACTGTCCAGATATTATTTTATCTGCCAAGTGTTTTGTTAGCTCAAAAACACTTCATGAATGATATCCAACAGACCAGAGATAATCTTTATCTTACTGACACATTGAGAACCGTTAGATGGACCACAAAAGATATTTCGTGATAACCAAGTCCAACTAAGAGATAAAGGAGTCAGAGTTTAACCCGTGTAAAAATCCCAGAGAATATTCACTTTGGGCGGTTCGCAAGCCGTCCATCTGAATCACGACCAAATGCATCGAATCTGAGGTTCACGTACTAGTACGCGTACAAATTGACACTTTGGAACTCAGGAATAATTCCCAAGTCAATGTTCACGAACGGTTCGGGAACCGTCGTCATTCAGATTAGGTTTAACTAGGATCCGCTGGAAGTTCTGGACTGGGCTAGTACTTAGACGTGTTAAACGCCCTCAGCTATAATCCACTGGACTCTTTCTCAAGAGTACTCCACTACGCCAGATCCGGGCTTTAGCAACATTTTATTTTTTGTCTTTGCAACGTTTATAGACGTTGCTCAGAAGAAAACGTTGCCTTAAATTAAAAATACGTTGCTTTAACTATTCATTAATTATAAAATAATTAGGAAAAGCAAACAAACGTTGCCGAGTCATGGGCTTAAATGTCTTATTACTAAAAAATAGATTTCTCCTGATTTATACTTCATTTTACCTATATTTTTTTGTTTGCGGACACTTTTTCTCTCCATCTCTTGTCTCTTTTTCTGCCCCTCATCTTCTTCCTCAACCTAAAACTCTCAGATCGACCATCAACTCTCATGAATCAAATGAACAATTAGAGGCTGAATACCACATGGCGCTCTCGATACTGAGAAGTAAGAAGTCTAGTCTAAGTTTGAACCCAACTGGATTGGTGAACTCCACAAGGTGTATCGATTCTTCTTCTTTTGTTCATCGGCTTCGTCTTGCTGCAATCTAATCCAATCCCCATCTTATAGTTGAAACCCATGTATTAGATCTAAAAGCAAACCCTTTTCTTTTGTAACCCTAGATCTAATTGATTTGTTCCTGAAATCAAAAGCTAACCTCATCTCATAATCGATCCAATTAAAGACTCCAAGAACGAAATTTCATTAGGTATAAACCCTAATCTGTCATTTTGTTTTGTCATTTTTGTTAATTTTGACCTAATTTTCTGAATGTTTTTTTTTTTTGGTAAGATTTTGCGATTTAGTGTTTGCGCTTTTCTTGTGGTTGTTTTGATCTTCTAGGGTTTAATTTAGTCTTGTTTAGATCAGAGATAAGAAAAAATTAACATTATAAATGATGATAAGTCACAGTTGGATGAGATTAATGCTCTGGGTGTAGTTGATTCTTATAATGGTTCCCCTGCTCCTTCGATGAGCGAGGATGAGATTAATGCCCTTCCTGTTCATAAGTACAGGGTTACGGGTCAAGAATGGCAAGTAGTGTGTTTGTTCTCTCAACTTGTAGATAGTGTTTTCCTTATCTTACGTTTATCTTGATAGTTATTTAGGCATTTATGAAACATTCGTAAGCCTTATCCTTCAATTTTGTTGTACAGTGAGGGTTCATTACAGCAACTGGGCTCCTCTTCACCTGCAACCGAGGTTTCTGTTTTGATCCTTTTCATTCACATAACGCACAATGACGTATAGCAGTTTGCTGTCTATGACTAACTGGCTGCACTATAATTTCTTGTTTTTTGTTCATGTAAGGTTGTTTCTCATGTATTGATTTGTCCTCACTGAGCATGTAATCAAGTTCATGATGAAGCACTGGCAAGTACGAAGGCTCCTGAGGATGAACTAACTTGTAGTGTCTGTTTGGAGCAAGTCAATGAGGGTGAAATCATTCGGACCCTTCCGTGTTTGCATTAGGTATGTAACCCTCGCTTCATCACCATTTCAAGCATCTGCCAATTCGTGGTGTTTATGCTATAGATGTTATATTCTCGGTACTAATTGCAGGGTCTTAACTTCTTGTTTGTATAAAGTTTCACAAAATTTATTATTTTCATCCAGATATCTTATATCCATCTCTCTGATCCTTGTTTTTCTGTGACATGCGTAGTTCCAATCCAACTGCATTGATCCATGGATGCGGCAACAAGGAACCCGGTCTGCAAGTTTAAAGCTAATGAATGACAGGAAAATGATGTGAACACCAGAGTATATGATGGTTCGCCTATGGTGTGACAGTATACTCTCAATCTGAGAGTCTCAGGTTCTTATACATCCACCTTGTATTAAAAATAAATGTTTTGATTATGTAGGTATTAGAAAAAATCAGGTCAAGATAATAATTAGACTAGACATAGAAAAAATCAGGTCTAGTGATGATGATGCCGGTTTTCTTATTAGTCAATCTCTTTTTCGTGTCTAACTGAACTCTTCACCTCTACAATTTACATTTGTTTTCTCTTTGGTCAGATTTTCCTGCCAACTTAACCAATCTCTGCTTCTTCTAAATATGTTCTAATCTCTATTTTTCCTTCAGATAAGGACTTAATCTTCAGTGGGGGTTTTGGTTGTATATAGTTGCAGAGACAGAAATAAGAAAGCCAGGTGAAAACTTCAGCAATCCATGTCTTTATTTACTTCTTGTGTATTTTTTCGTGTTTAAGTTTAATGAAGTTGTTTCATTTTTGAAATCCAGGTTGAGGTTCAAATATCCAATCCTGTTACAGAAGGCAGACGTCAATTGATATAAGTGTAGCTGAATAAGAGGCAAAAAAGGAAAAGTCTAATACCCAGAAATCTTCAAGGAAGAAGAAAGTTCAGACCTTGACTTCAGGGGTTATCTGCTCGCATCAACGTCAACTTTTCAGAATTGACATTAACATGTTTCAGCTTCTTACGTTTTTTTTATGAGACCATTTGATTAATGCTTATGTTTCTATCTATTCAGGTTGCTTGTGGTTTAGCCAGTAAATCAAAGAACATTTTTGATGTTGATGCAGGAGATGTTGGTTGGCAACTGTAGAGTATATCGAAGATTTGTACAAATTTTACAAACTCGCAGAGGTGGATCTCTTTAGCACCCACTAGTCTTCTATATCAGTCTTTAACCCATAAATCGTACACTCATGACATAGTTGTATCTGTCTTATTACACATGGTTCAAGCCAAGTTCATAACTGCATGGGTTCACAGATTCTAATTAATGCCAAGATGAGAATGATTCTTGTAGTCTGGTTGATACAAGTTCATAAAAATTTGAACTTGCCCCTGAGACCCTTTATCTTACTATCTA
>JAJJMA010219603.1:0-17548 GCA_023529015.1 Papaver nudicaule | reverse complement strand
TACAAAAGTACCCAGAGACGGTACATATGTTTTTCAGGTAAAAACATTTGGCGACCACAGTGGGAGATCAATCTCCCGGTTTCAGAAGACTTTCTCAAAAATGGTTGAACTAGGGACAAGGTCAGACTACAAAAAATCTCAACTCTACAACTGAAGCCGCTCCAACTTCCAGCGCAACACCTTCCAATCCACCCACACTCAACGTCGTGCCCAGTATCCAGACCACCCACGATGCTTCCCCTGTAACACCTACTGTCTCAGCAACCCCCGTCATCACGCCTACTCCAACTCTCTTGGCGTTGCCTCGGTAAACCCTGTTGTTCCAGAGACTCCTCCTGTCCCAACAACTCCTGCAGATCCAGATCCAGATAGCACGCCTCGTAATAACCCCTCCTCTTCGATCAGGATCAATGCTACCACCCTAAAAGAAGAGGAAGTGCCAAGGACACTAACCATGGAGGAACTAGTCAAGTATCGAGACGATCTTACAGAAAGACGGATCAAGACCCAAGTTGAAGTCTTGGCTCATCTCGAAACTCTGACCGAGAAACCATCACCAGGTTCACAAGCCAAAGGAACTCCCAGAACTGCTGCTAGCAGGAACACCATTGTGATCCACGTCTGGGATGATGAGATGATCCCTACTCAAGCAGAGCCTCAACACGAAGAGAGCCACAACTCAGATACGTCGCTAAAAGAAGATTTGGATAGACTACTCCAAAGCCCAGAGGAGGAGATGACACTACCTGTTCACCAGCACCGGCAACCGTGCCCACACAAAGTGTAAAGGATCGCTCTCCCCAAAAGGGGAGCATTGACACCACCAAGTGCTGAGACTCAGAAAATTCTCGGAGCCCCCCACCAGAAGAGCTTGCACTTAGTACACCAACCTTGCCCAGCATTGTGATTCTTGTCTACTGAGCTCTCCATGAGACTGCAAAAGATCTTCCTCGTCTGCACCAGCGCTACCGGAGAGGGCCAAACCCTTATGAAGCGACGAGGCTCATGATACCAACGGCGACAGCAGCCTGATCATCAAGCAGTACAACAACAACTTATCATTCATGAGTGCCATCAGCGAAGGGAGTAAGAGGAAGAGTCTAGCTACAAAGGTGACACACCCAAAGCGTACAACTTCAAGCTCGCCTCGGAAACTCCAGGTGACAACATGGGTCGAAGCAGATCACAACAAAGACGCTTGACCAGAGATACTCAGGTGTGTATATACAACACAGGCTACGGCGCCACGAGTCACGACACCACAAGTCACGGCGCCACGAGTCACGACGCCGCGAGTCACGGAGCCACAAGTCATGGCGCCACAAGTCACGGCGCTGCAACAACTAGAAAGGGGTAAACCAAGCTTATAGTACCCAGCACATCAAAGGATTTATCAACAAACACTAAAGAGACGGACAACCCCATGATCACTAAGAGAATGACGACGAGACATGGGGACTTCCAGAGTCACCACTGTAGCCAGCCAGGAACTCCAGGGACTCTCTAGACAACCTGAAAAGAAGCGTATCCAATAATCCAACTCTGCTACTCGATCGAGAGAAGACCCCTGGAGAATCAAGAAACAAGGACGTCCATGCAGCAGGGGACTATCCGCTACAGATCCTTTGAAGGGAGGAAGATATAAGAACTCCAATCAACACTGACATCACTACCAACGCCTCTACGGAAACCTGAAGGCCGCCAGGGACTCCTTGTTACAAGAGTTTTTCAAAAAAGCAGAAATAAGCCTACCACTTCAACAACGAGATCGTGTACACGCCTACCGAAACCTTTGAAGAACCTCCAAACACCACCAAGTCTTCATCTTTCGATCAAGCTAGCAGTATCATGGTTGTAGCACTCCTCTCAGCTATCACTAGCAACGAGTCTCCAACATCCTTCGGTGGCAACCCAGATCCAAAAATATTACAGAGTGGAGTGCTCCAAGCGCAAGGACTTCAAAAGATGTGCCAATAGATGGAGAATGGGAAAGACTTCCTACGTAATATCTGATTTTACCACAACATGCTAGAAGGAGCGCTCATCACTACAAAATCAGACTTAAAGCTTCTGGAGCAAGGGTGTGCGGGCAAGAATCTTGATACGGGGATTAAAGGTATTTGTCTCACTAGACCTTCACAAGTTTCAAAATTCTTGAATACCTCCCACCACGAAATATTCCTGTAGCCTCACACCTTCCACCATGAAATATTCTCGTGACTCTACAGTCGTGGAGCCACAAGATACCTTCTACCAAAACTATCTCCGTGACTCCGCATTCGTGGAGCCACGAAACACCTTCCATTAAAATTATTCATGTGGCTCCGAGCTCACGGACCCATGAAACACCTTTTACAAACAATTCCCACAGCGCTACCTCCCCCAGAAAATATCTCTTACAACAAGAAGTTCACCTAACCTTAGCCCCATAAAAGGTTTTCACCACCGTATACCTCTGTGACTCCACAAAATGTCCTCCCAGTCTTCATTAACTCTCTGAGTCAACACCATCACCTACAACCTCAGCGTTAGAATTACCAATCAAGGACGGTAAACCATCTTGTGTAGAAGTTATTTTATTTTTGAGTCTCCATGGAGCAAACCTACTCCGGAGACAAACAAAGGCGTTCTCACGACTACATACCAAGATTGTTGTACGACGACCTTCACAAAAACGAGCAACGCAGAAGATTGGTAAGAGATCTGAAGCTGATTTTTATACACCACCTCCCTACAGGTGTATATTGTTATGTGTAAAATTTTTGTGGCGATCCAATTCGTGGATCAAGAAATATGGAGTGAACATTGAGGAGAAGAAAAGCTGCCAGAATTTCCTGCGCCAGCAACTTTTGTTGCGAAGGAACATCCGGTGTGAGAAATCCATAAGGGATTTTGGAAAGATTTTCGGACACAATCTTTCTCTGTATGTCTCCCAGCACATAATAAAATTTCATACCAATCAAGCAAGGGGATTGGGAGATACGACACGAACACTACAGCACACGCGAGACGCGCAGTCAGGAATCATGTACAAGACCACGTCAAGTATTGCGGAAAATCTACGAGGTGCCTCGAAGAGATTTTTGGACACAACACTCCCCTGGATGTCTACTACCATGTGTCAAAATTTAGTGATGATACAACAAGGGAGTTAGGAGATATGACACAAACACCAGGAAACACGCAAGACGCGAACTGTTGGAATTTACAACGAATAGGCTATGACGCAAAGCTCATAGCGCCAGCATCCACGACGCTACCAAGTCCATGGCGCCACGCCTCATGGCGCCACACCTCATAGAGCTTTATTACTCAGTAAAGACGGCGAGGTAAACATCTTCATCAAGTAGTTCACCTATTTTAACTCCAACACCCTCTTCAACGACTGGGGACTTGGCGCAATCATTGTGCTTTGGAGGAAATCAATATAAGGGGATACCGAGAGTATGGGATCCCCACAATAAACACGTCAAGAGGATATATAAGACGGGACGACACATGTTCTACACCAAAACAGGAGACGTTCAGATCTACACCAAGAAAAAGAATACAATCGACTCCCCTGGTATCTCTCTACCGTCTGCTGCTGCCGGTTACCACTGGATTGGTCATTGTTTCGTAAAGCATCGGTGCTCCACCTCACTCAACACTACGAATTCAACTCCGAACACCAATGGCCGCGTCTTACTTACTGGAAAGTACGCCACCCGAGCTTACACCAAGGGCGCTGCTCCGGAAATCAGCTGATTGCAGAACCACCCGCCAAACGGAGACGATCAGGAAGAAACAAGGACCTGATCACGACAACGAAGGAAGGAGGAAAAATTCTCTGCTAAAACGGGTAAAACCTCTCCCTTCTTTTTATTTTCTTGGCTAAATCCTAGCCTAAGTATGTCTTCACATACATAATACGGGGAATCTCGCTAGGCGTAGCATGCCCTTCCCTAAGAAAAGCCACGGCGCCACAAAAGCTTGTGGCGCAACAAAAGCTTGTAGCGCCACAAAAGTTGTGGCCCGTGAAGCCCATGGAGCCACACACATACTAAAAAAAAAAAAAAAAAAACGACGCACAGGCCGTGGCCATGGCGCCCCGGCCATACGTGTCTGAGTGCCAAACATGAAGCCTCGGCGCCATGGGATGGCCTGCGTCCTACCTAGGCTGCTATAATTCCATGGCCATGGCCCCCTCTCACATGTCCGTCCCATCCTCATCACCTAATATATATATATCCTAGCGCATCCGTGTTTATATACAAACTTACATCCTGTTTTGCTTCATGGTCTCTTATATTAGGGATTAATCCTCCATAGAGCCCTGATAGTATTGGTAATATAAGAAAACCTAAAATTGGTAGAACTGCTCTCACCATCTGGTGCTTAGTATGAAACATTACTGTTCCACACTAACCAGGGGACTTAATGTAGATGGTGAAAAATGGAAGAGGGACAAAAATGTAAAACGACTCTCTATTATGCCTTTGCCTACTCAGGTACATCTCTGTAGCTCAGAATACAACCTATTCTACGAGCTGAATATACTCTCTATGAGTTCTCTCTCATAACTCCCGGTGGAGAGGATGATATCATGGTGCAGTACCGATAACCCCACCAACACGTAAACCCATTAATTTACTTCATGTCGACATCGCCTCGAATTCCTCGACATCAGAACTAAATTGCTCACTGGTGCTATGGTGGAGAATTGATAGAGACGCACCCTCTCGGGTTTCCTCTTCAATATTTAAAGACCTCAGGCCCTCGCCTAATCTCGGTCAAGATAGAGATGTACACTCTCGGGTTTCCTCTTTAAAAGACGACTTAACACTTTAGTCGTAAGGAAAACCTCAGAAACATCGCAGCTCTAAGCCTGTCCAGAGCTCTATGAGAAATATACAACACCCTAAACACACTTAGACAGGCCACAATCTAAACACATAATGGCCAACCAGGGATAAGCATGCCATGACCTAAAATACGCCGAAGTGCACAAATATACCATAGTCGTAGTGGCGTGGCCTAAAGACACCACAAGAGATTGGCCTTGGCCAATGGCCAAGGCCGTGGCAATACATCCATGGAGCCATGACCCATGGCGCCACACATCTTCTGGCCTTGGTCAAAGGCCAAGGCCGTGGCCACTCGGCCATGGCGCCATGACCCATGGCGCCACACATCTCCTGGCATTGGCCACTCGGCCATTGCGCCGTACTCACGCAACCTTCCTTAGCTTAACGCAACTACACAACATCTGCACGTTACACGAGATATCAAAACATCACACGGGGGGATAACTTTAGGGGTATTGGTCTGGCGGTCTACGACAGTTAGAAAGAAACTGATAGAGATGATGGACAGTTGCGAGAAAGTGGTGCTGAGTGGACATGTTCTACACGACTCCAGCAATTACAGAGCATAACTCATGTCCCCCACTCCTCCACTCTTCCACGACTTCCACCTTCTCTGTCGAGAGATCAGGGTGAGTTCAACACTATAAATAGAGGCTCCCTCTATCTTCCATGGCAGAACATCTTTTCCAGAACCTCAGAGCAAAAACACTTGAGTAACTCGATACTCCTCTAGCCTTGGAGATCTCCAGTCACCCTCACGACAGAGATCTTGAACTCTCACACCCAGAAACACATCCTCAACCTGATCTCAAGTTTCTTCACTGTTTCCCTCCCTAGAACAACCTCATCCTCTCTGTGACCGAAGTAAGACGGGAACGACCATTGACTTGGTTTAGGCTCGTCTTGTTCGATTTTGATCTCGAGCACTACAAAAGTACCCAGAGACGGTACATATGTTTTTCAGGTAAAAACATGTATAAGTTAAAATTAAAGGTAAGTTAGAACTTTCATCTCGATAACTTCATCTTATCGTTTTCATTTTTCTTTTTCTTGAAACCCTAATTCTATTATTAGCTCTTACCTTTACTGCTGGTATGATTTGTTAAACCCGGTCTCGATTTATATTGTAGCAATGCACATGCATCTGACCATGATGGACTGTTTTGAATATGGTTTTCTATTTTTTATATGGACAAGTAACTGATAATCATGGGTTGTTTTGAATCTTTGTTGTTGTATCAATGTTGTTTTGGGCGGAAAAACTAGTTACTGTTTATCATATATCATAGATTTACATGTTAAATATCATGGGTTTTGACTCCTGTTGTATATGTAAAGGTTGGATCTAGGAATGGCTACTTTGATTTGAATATACATTTTAGGTTAATCGCAAGTGGTACTTTTTTTTGTTTTTTGTTATGATAATTTAGTAATCACACGTTACATGTCATGGGTTTTAATTTCTGTGTGTTAAAGAACTAGTTTCGCCGTTATCATGGGTTGCTTTCAAGTTATATCTTTCAACGAGTATGTACTACGTATTTATGTTCTTTACAAGGGCTTCCTTGAATGGAAAAGCAGGGCTTATAATTATAAAACATGTTGCTGTTGGATTTAGCTAATGTTTTTACCAACGCAAGCTCATATTCCTACATATGTTGTACTTTCAGATACACGGTCATGGGTTACTCAGATCATGAATTTGGATCTGGAAGTGAAAATGACAAGTACAATGGGAATAATTGCGATTTTGAAGAAGAAGAAGAAGAAGAAGAAGAAGAAGAAGAAGAAGAAGAAGAAGAAGAAGAAAAAGAAGATTCTAAAGAAGAAGATTCCGAATAAGAAGAAAAAAAAGAAGAAGAAAAAAAGATTCTGAAGAAATATGAACGGTAATGCTTGTAATATTGTCCTGGTTTGTTTTTAATTGTCCATAAATCATGTTTCATAATTTGTTTCTGCTATATATTTACAGATACCGGGATCCAAGAAGATGAATTGATTATGTTTGATGAGGACTTAGATGAACTAAGACCAAGTGATATGAAAGATGAACCAGAAGTAGAAACTGCAGTATTTGAAACTCATAGTATACAAGCGGAGCAAAGTCAGGATGTTAAGGAGGACAGAAAAGCCAGGGGAAGGACAAGGCTTAAAAAACTCCACCGAGATTTAAAGAAGGTCACGCGAAAAGAAGAGAGTTGGACTTCGATGAACTTCGTAGACCAGTCGGTGATCATAGTACAAAATTTGGAAGTTTTCTTGGCGACTTGGTCAGGAAAAGATATGGTCTTAAATATACTCCCTGGCGTGAAGTAAAAAAGGAGAAAAAAGATTACTTGTGGGAAAAAGTAAAGGTATGCAGCTAGTTATATTCATATCCAAGGTTATCGCTATCTTTATTCATCGTTTATACTGTGTACCTGTTACTAATTTTCCATTGAATGTTATGGTAGCTTTATTACATAGTCGACGAATCGATGAAGCGTCGGATTATGTCTAAACTCGCTGCGCAACTTCGGGACTTAAGAAGAAAATTAGCCGACAAATATATACTTCCATTTAAGGATGACCCAGAAGAACTACGTAAAGTCCCCAAACAGTATAAGCTTATAATTAACCAAAAATGCTGGGATGCGTTTGTGACATACAGACTTTCGGATGCTTTCGAGGTTAGAGAATGCACTTTCATATTTTTTTCTTCATCGTTTTTATGTTTATTATTTCCTAGCCCAACATATTGACAAAGATTCGTTTGTCTGTGCTGCAAGGAAAAATCCAAAAAAGCAAAAAAGTCAATATCTCATTCCAAATACCCACATAAGCTTGGACGAGGAGGATACACGGGCTTGGCAAAGAAATTGGTCATCATACTTCACACTTTTAAAGTTAAAAACTGGCAATATTTGTGTTCAATTAATCTATGTTTCATTTTTTGTTGTATGTGTCTCACATATGCAGCAACTCGTAAAGGTAGAGGGACTCGACCCTCTACGAAACTGTTGTATTATACACTTTGCTGCATTGTTGCTGCACTACATGCTTTTGAATTGACCTGCTGTTTAACATTTGATGTCATAACTACAGCTAAAAGATGGCATAGTTACCGCTGACCAACTTTCCGACCGGTCTTTGATGTGGGAGATGGGACGCCGATTTAGGGGCACGACTGAAATCAAACATACTGAAACTAAAGCTGCGGTAGAGCGACTTGTAAGAAGACCACACTTACCAATTGATAATGTTTTTTTCGTCGAAGTAAATGCGCAATGTTCAAACCAGAATTTAAGCTAAATTTTTCAACTCTACATTGGGCACATGAGCATTTTCGAAATCAGATTAAACAGGGAACTATACAGGTTCCTCCGCATCAGGATGCCGTGACACTTGTGATCAGAGTGGATAAAGGCGGGCGTGTCAAAGGGGCCGGCTTTGGAGTGTGCCCGAGCATGTTCTGGAATGCTGACAAGCGGAAAAGGCAACCCTTGAAATCTACCGCCGATCAACTGAGGAAACAGGTGGAATCTAAGGATGCACTAATAACCCAGTTGGTAATGTCGCTGAAGTCGTTAGCATCAAACCTCGCTGCTCAAGGAATACCAGTACCACCCATTGCTTCTGAATTGATCAGAAATCATGGACCAAAAGTAAGTTAACTGATCAATTAGATGGTATGCGAATGAGATTATATTTACTTTGTCAATGATTTGGCACGCAGTATCTAAAATTTCATCACATCGTTCAACTTCACGCTTCAGGAAAGTTCGACAAGTCTCCCGTTGTCTTCACCAGGAGGTGATGGACTTGGAAAACAGATCCATCTATCTGAGGATGCGATGCATTCAACTGAAAAATCCTCAAGAAAGCAACTTGAATCTGTACAACTGAGGCTTTTTCAAATAAGAAACGGTCTGCTACAACTGGGAAAGGACCTTCAACTAAGAAAGCTTTTTCTCCACCTAAGAAAGGCCCTCCTAGTCAAGATCTTGTGACCGTTAGCCCAAAGTCCGTACTATCTAAACAGAAGTCTCCGACTCCTCCATATACTTGGGAATCTAACAGTTCAGCAACTAGACAAGGCGATATAGGATTAGGAAAAGTAATATACATTATCTTATTCCAGGCATTTAAATTTAAATTTTGTTTTGTGTGTTCTCTTTATGATGTTCGTATGCCATGTATTTATGCAGGGCATAGAATGTGAACTTTGGTCTCGCTATTGGGAAAACATCGTTGCTAGAGGTACAGTTTTTCTGTCTGATGACAAAAATGTGACAGTGCATGGAGTGGAAGTGAAGATCGGTTGCTTCAGAGTCCAGGTTACTTAAGTACTGGATGAAAATCTCACAGTACCGATACCCTGCTCAGAGATTAAAACGTTAGGTGAGGCTAGGGGTAGTTTCATCCCTTGGCCCAAAGCTGAAACCGCATTTCTTCAGAAACCTCAGGTTAGTTGCTTTGCTTGGCTTCTTTGTTCCATCGAATAATTTTCTACATCAATCTGCCTCATCCAACTTGTACTCAGAAGTATATTAGACATAGATATGTTGAATCAAACCCACAGTAGCTTAGGTAACTAATATATGATGTCAACCCTATAAATCTCGAACGCTTACAAATGATTTTAGCTGTGTCCTCGTAGGACCAGTGTACGTGAATCCTAAATATTACTGATCAGGCGAATCTAAAAAAATTGCGTTAACCAAATTTTCTGCAACAGATTGAAAATTCTAAAGAAGCAGATTCAGCTACTCGAATGGAATCTCAAAGTGTACAGGGTGTAAAATGCAACATTTTCTTAGACACTAGGGAAGACGTTCTCGCCAGAGGAAAAGCTTACGGGTTTGAGGGGAAACGGAAACTGAATGGATCACAGTCACCAGTTCGATGCTACAAGATCTTCGTGTCGGAAATAGTAAATGGAAAACACTGTTTAGCCATTCCACACAGGAATATTGAGACTCTAGATGATGCTCGCGGAAAGTATATTCTTTGGCCCCAAAGTTGCCCCCAACTTTTATCTCCTGAGGTTAGTTGTAATGCGTTATGTTTTCTTTGTTCGCTGAATGTTTCTTTACATGAATCAGAGACACAGATGCTAGTGTGAATTAGAGTACCTAATAAGTAGAGATATGTGGAACCTGTTTGATATAGTTGTACAATCATTTTTCCTGTTTATTCAGATGGCCAGCCAATCCACATTGGATTTGGGAATGCATATTACAAGAATCCTAACCATAACCTAAAAAAAATGCAGCAGGTACCTAAACGAAATGATGTGCTGCAGTTAGAGAGTCAAAAAGCTGATCAACTTGAGAATGGTTCTCATAGTACAAAATCCCAATCTGGGCCACCAGAGAAGACTAAGAAAAAGGTACACAATTCACTCTAACTTACTGTTACATTGTTGGAGAATTACTTTTCCTGCTTCTTCTCATGACCAATGAGTCCACGTCGGGTTCAAATATATGCTACATTGATCCTAAGCATTACCCTCTTGCTGCAGGTTACAAAAACTGGTGTGCTGCAAAAAGATAGCCAGGAAGCAGGAGATCGACTAGCTGGAACCGGTTCTCAGGGTACAATATCTCAATCTGGGCAACCAAAGCAGGCAGTCAAAGTAGTTGGAGTACCAAGGGTTTCTGAGATTTCGCCAACTCAACAGAAATTGGTATTTGTTATTTTACATGCATTGATTAAATATTTACATATTTTTTTATTATAATGTTCATATGCCATATATTTCTACAGGGTAAAGAGTGCAGAATTTATGGAGATTCTAATGAGAACCCCGTTGCTAGAGGTAGAGCCTTTAAATCACCAGAAAAATATCATTTAATTGAAACAGGTGCAAATGTTGACTGCTTTGCGGTCGAGATCGAAGAAGTATTCGATGGAAACTACAGTTTACCTGTACAAGTTGAAAATTTTGTGAAATTAAAAGGTGCTGAGGGCTCAGTCATTCCTTGGCCAAAGTCTTTGACTTTTGGTGTTAAGGTTGGTTGCTTAGCTTGTTTGCTTTACTCTTGAAAACATTTCTTTAATAGTTAGTCTATCTAGGTTCATGCTGATAAGGATATGAGGGCCTTGTGCACAAAAATAAAGATGAACCAAGAATGATTGTGAAAATTACAGAACTCAAGATATGAGGTTACCTAATTGATTATGACTCAGTTAAGCTGTGTGCAGCCTTCATTATAACTTGGTACAGTTACATTGTTGGAAAATAATTTTATCCTTGTCTTCGCATGACCAACGAATTCACGTTGGATATGCATGCATCCTGAATATTACTCTCTTGCTGTAGGAAACTTCAGAGTCTTCTCCAAAAAATCCAAAAGAGCACGGAGTACCTGTTAAACATACTGACAAGCTTATTTCTGCGGAGCTAAAAGAAGATGACCAAAGAAAAGTGGATCTACCAAAAGACCATGAGATAGAACAATCAGCAGCCAAACAACATGTCGAGAGTCGACGAGAAACACAAGTACATACTGTGACTACAAAGGAAAAAATCCCAAAGGGGACCAACAAGAGGGCCATGACAGAATATGAAATTCCATATGGTAGCCAGAGGTGTACCAGAAACCAAGGCAAGAGGCATCAACAAAATTGTAGTCCACTGGATGTGGAGAACCCAACATCTAAAAAACAGAAGAAAATACGAGAAACGCAATAATGTTTTAGATAGATGGTGAGCAAACTTTGATAGCAAAGTCCAAACATTTTCTCTTGCAAGCTTTTATTAGAACATAGTTAAGACATTTTCTTTTTGCATATCATCACAGCAATAAAAATGATCATTTGTGTAAATGACCCGTACGGGTCCGTTCGGGTTCGGGTTATGAGATCAAGTCTCTTACCCAAGCCGGCACCCAGAAAAATGGGCATATAAATGAACGGCCATTAGATGCATCTTAACGGCCATAAATTCATCAAATTGAACGGCCTTAAATGCATTTAAATTGACGGTCGGAAATCCATCTAAATTGACGGTCAAAAATCCATCGAATAAGATAAAAATGGTAATAATTGAACGGCTGAGGTTCCATCACACTAATACAATTGAACGGTTCCTAGTAGAACACGTGGACGGCTGGGAACACATCTGGTTTGACGGCTGAGAATCCATCATTTATCCTCAAAATTCGAACGAGATGAACGGTACCCATAGCTACACGTGGATGGTGGTAGATCAAATATTAACGGTATCCATGGCTACACGTGGATGGTGTTAGATCAAATATTAACGGTATCCCTTGTTACACGTGGATGGTGATAGATCAAATATAAAGGGTGAGACATGCACCAGAGATTGCACTCGATCGCGTGGCTAAATAAACACTTTGCATGTCTTAAGTGCAGTAATAAGCCACGTGAGAAGCAATTTCACGAGGCTAAAGGGCAGCAACAACCACATGAGAAGCAAGTTCACGAGTCTAAAGGGTAACACCAGCCACATGAGAAGCAAGTTCACGAGTCTAAAGGGTAGCAACAACAACATGACTTCGAACAACACTTGGGAAAAGCTTCGGCACCATGGCGGCTTTGTCACGTGAATTATAGCCGAAGGACACACAAAATTTAACGTTGCGGAAAAGGCAGTAAAAAAACACGCGATTTCTTGTCACACGACGAGCATTTGTGTTTGGCGTGACCTAAACCATACGGCAACGCCAATCTGGCGTGGCATCAGACCATATTTGTACTAGTGGATTCCCTTTAGACTTAAAGTCAAGGTTAATGGAAATCGATATGTTGAATAGGGCTTATTGATCTATCCTAAACAACTTTACCTCCAAACGCGTGACGAACTTAGTATGAAACCTAGTTCGTGAATTTGCGTTGGGAACTTCTAGGGTATACGATACAAGATCTACCTTACGAAGTTTCTATCAAATCTTGGTCGTGATAAGATTGAAAGAATTCAATCGACCCAAGATACATGATGGAATTTTACTTCCGACCTGTGCTTCACGATCCTCAAGTGAAGTCTTTCAATAGTCGTAGTCCTAAATGGACTTCGAGATGACGACCAACTTTTATGCAAGGATACACAGATGTGTAGAGGATAGAGATTGTATCTTGCAGAAGGTCATCTATTTATAGTGATCACCAAGGGAGGCTTTGCTTAAAGTTTAAGCAACCTTAAGTAGGGCTCAAGCAAGTTCCGGAACTAGGAAAGTTCATAGCTTGAATACCCATTTTCAATCTTCTAAGAACTTTGGACTAAGCCAGAAGTTAAAGAAGACTCAACCTTGTTTGAAGGTTCGCGACTTCTGGTCTAATGCTTGTTTGGACATCGCTTTGCGACTTATGGTCCAAATACTTAGTTTGAACATCGCTTGGATTAAGTTGTTGAATTCCATGGGCCAAGTCACGACAAGTCCGAGAACTAATCATGTCTAGACCGAAAACTTCAAGATATGGAAGTTGGAAGTTTTCGCATGGCTTATATGAACGCGTTCACAGAGCAGTCCATAGAGTTCAGGAGAATTCAGGAGAATTCTTGAACTTGTATGTACGCGTTCATACAGACTTAGCTCGTTCTCTGAAATCCCAAAGGCAACATATGTACGCGTTCATGAACGCGTTCACCGTTGGGGTCATTTCAAGAGACAACTCAACATACTCTACCTATACTTGTTATCACAAGTGTGACTAATGCAAAGGCGAAAATCCTAGAATACCTTCGGATCATATAAAAAACATCATAGACTATTGGTATGATAGAAATGGTAAAAACGATACGGAAAGGAAATACCTTTCTAACCTTCAGCGAGGACGTTATGATTTATCAAGTAGTAAGCTTCGGTCTTCGTCTTCATCAGTCTTCGTCTTCATCAGTCTTCGTCTCGATTACCTAGAACTATCCTAGTCCGAGTTGTAGAGTAAACTTATCAAGGATTGTGTTTTTGCCTCATAAACTTGACAACTGACTTGAGATACCAACATCAGTGGGTTCAACCGAGCTATGCTCTAACAATCTCCCCCTTTGTCAATTTTAGTGACAAAAACCAATCTTACCTATGGATTCAAAAAGTAAAATCTTTTAGCCCTAACCATAATGTACTTGATCTTCTTGTAATCTTCAGCGTCTTCAGATAAGAGTGTTCCTGCAAGCGAAGATTCAAGGTAGAGATAACAAACTCAAAGTCACCACACATCTTGGTTTCTAGAAGGACATAGTCCAACAAGAGTTTCTCTTTCCATAAGGAACAACGCGACTACCTTCCCAAGCAAGGTTTTAGGATAATATCTTGGGTACAATTTTCACAAGTGAAATTGTAGATATGTTTTTATTTCCTAGCCAGTTACGGTCAAATAGGAATTCAAGGTTTAATCTTCCTATTTTCTCAGAGAGTTTCGGTCAACCATCGCCTTTAGAGAAAACATTAGGTTACCCCTTCCTAGTGGTTGTAAGACTAAAAATTAAAGGTACAACATTTAATCCAGCGGAGTTCAACATTGTAGTCTAGGAGGTACCTTATTATAAAAAATCGTCTCCTCTTAGCCATAAGAGTCAGAAGCATGGATTTTGATAATCTATCATGAACTGCTTTACCCGAACGGGTGGTATGGCTAAGAAAGCAAGTTCACGGTTTTGCAATACATTCATAAATATAATCATTTAAGATCAAGCATTGCAATCATCAATTAAGATTTTAATTTAATAACCTCTATTAATTGATGAAAAAGAAAACATGGAAGTAGTACAAGCAAATCATGCTTAAATCAAAAGATGACTACTACTAGCATAGTGATTACCCAAACCCTAAGGAAAAGACAAAAGCTTTTTAATAAGGAGTTAACTATGCTAAACAAAACTGACCTAGATATTAGAGTCAGTATCTTCTTCAGGATCTTCTCCAGGTTCACTTGAGCTGTTGAAGTCATCAGCTTTCTTGAACACATAATGAACATAGTTAGCTTCATTGTCTTCATCAGAAACGTTGTTAAACATATTGTTCAAGTCATCCTTAATAACTGACATATCAGCTTTCAATTCATTAATTTTGGTTTCCATTAATTCTATATTGTTAACAATGTCAACAAGTTGGATTTTGAAAGCTTCAAATTCTTTCAGAAAGTCGTGAACGACCCCTGCAGAAATCATGGTATCATCTTCTACATTATGATGATCATTGGCAAAGTAACAATTTGATGTTGCATATATTTCTTGAGCATGAAGAGTTCCTTCAATAACATCATCAAGAATAGTTCTCTTCTTCTTCCTTCCAAAACCAACACCTTCACAATCCATAACTTTGCAAGCCTCTTCGATATTATTTCGTGTGACACTACGAGTAATATGTTTCATGGCTTTATGGAGAACTTGAACGTGAATCCGAGTTCGCGTGTGTGTGGTATATATATAGTTCCTTAAGGAGATTTTTTAAGGAATTTTAATGAGTACAAGACTCTTAAGGAAGGCGGTTCTGAAACGTGTATCTCAAATATTCTGGTAAGTTCTAGAAGATGGACTTCCTTTACGTTTCCGAACTTGGGCAATTTTCAATAATTTTTCAAAAGTGTCACAAAAAAGTCCAATGAATTGGATGTGCGTGCCCATATTGAGAGAATTAATGTATACCCAAAATATCTTAACAATTTTTCTTATTTAATCCCTGAAAATTTGCGAAGAAGGGTTTTTTTAAGTTTATATATCAACTTTATGAATATTTCATATGTCTCTTAGCTTATTCTCAAGATTTCTTCATGGATCCTGGTCTCGACTCTTGCCTTAGGAGCCAGAGGCAGGGAGGTCGTCTAGAGATAGCGGACGAGTTGTTGATACTCACATCAAGTCATTACATTTTGGACTTTTCTGGATGTGATAACACCTTTTTATAGTCAACAAGACATGATTAGGTGCTCATAAGACGTTCAGGACAACCTCTTTTTAGGGAATTTTTACAGTCCTTTGAGACGTTTCATCTCTTAAGTAGACATCACGTATTTGGAGCAAGCTCAACATGTGACGATATCTTATGTATGGCATATTTGAGGAATTTTCTACAAGAATTATTGTATGTGATACCAAGGTCCCACTTTTATTAATCAATAAGGCACAATAGCACAGACTGTGAGACGTTTTCAATTCTTGAAGATAACCTTTAAAATAAGATACTGAGAGTGAACTCATATTTGTTTCAGCAACACAATAAGAACAATTTTTATTTGATCATTTCAAAGATGTAGTATTGAAGCATACCTGGGTTCCTTTTAATGAAGACAGATTACGATCCCGAATGTAGTCCCATGTATCTTTATTGTACCCAAAAGAATTGCCTTTATTCTCACCGACCAGTGAGCACTTCTTAGTGGTGAGAAGTCACAAACACAATTCTATTGTGTTCGGATGAACCGGTGGTTCACCAAGAATAGAGCATGACTCTTTTATTTCCCCCTTTTCCTTCATTAAGATATCAAATTTTGTATTTACAAGAGTTGTTATGAGCTTATTGAGGATGGTTTCATATGCTTTTATTAAAGAGGCATTATGGGAAACAGTAGGACAATCTTTTTCACTAGTCTTGAGATTGTCAGAGACATTTTCTATTTGTTCTGGACCATCTTCTTTGTGAGATCTTTTAGAAGAAACTTTAATAGTAGAGCATGGAGTACGAATACTGGGATTGATGCAACCAATAAAAGTTGTAGATATGCTCTTTTGTGTAAGAAGCATAAGCATCTTCTTTTCCCACTTGCGTATTTTGCATCTACGTGAAGTGTGACCAATATCATTACAATGATAACATCGTTTGGTCCAGTCAGCCTTTTTGGATTTCAAGGACGAAGTTTGTTCGTCTGAAGATCCCTTTTTCATGGTGTTTTTGTTCATGATTCACGAAGGCGTCAAACACAGACAGTTACGTCCTTTTCAAGGTGTTTGCCAGCTCTGATACCAAATCAAAAAGCGAGGATACCGAGATATACCACCAACTTTTTGTTTTCGTGAACCTAGTTGATTATGGTTGTTTGAACGATCTCACAAATCAATATTCAAACAACAACCTGAGTATAGTTCAGAGAACCGAAACCTAACAAGAACGTAGTTCTTGTAGATTTCAATAGAGATGGATTCACTCAAAGGTTATGAATCAACAAACTTGCAATTACTTCTATTATATAGATCAGAGACAATATAATGTGGAAGGGAAAAGTAATGCAAGACACCAGAATTTTGTTAACGAGGAAACTGCAAACCTGGCAGAAAACCCCGGGACCTCGTCCAGATGTGAACACCCTCAGTATGAACGGTATACAGACGCTAGCCGACTCTCAGACTTCAGACTGGACTGTATCGAGACTGAATTCACCCTACAAGCAATTCAGCTACCAATGTGCTCCTACGTCTCTTGGCTCCCGCAGTAGCCTACGTACTTGATTCCCCTAGCTGACGTCCTTTACAGGCCTAGGAGTTGCTCCACTTCCCTTCGTGAAGACTAGCGCTACCCTGCCTCTAACAGGACGCCTAAAAGTATCCAAGTAATCAAACAAGAATACGATTGTGATTTTCTTTAGACTTAAAGTCAAGGTTAATGGAAATCGATATGTTGAATAGGGCTTATTGATCTAACCTAAACAACTTTACCTCCAAACGCGAGACGAACTTAGTATGAAACCTAGTTCGTGAATTTGCGTTTGGGAACTTCTATGGTTTACGATACAAGATCTACCTTACAAAGTTTCTATCAAAT
>JAJJMA010219600.1:44342-99601 GCA_023529015.1 Papaver nudicaule | reverse complement strand
TGAATGAATGAATGAATGAATGAATGAATGAATGAATGAATGAATGACTGAATGAATGAATGAATGAATGAGTTGAATGAATGAATGAGTTAAATGAACTCAGGGGAACTAGTATTCTGGGTGAAGTCCCCTGGAAAACTGCAGGGTAAACAGAGATTGTGACTGGAAAAATTGCCAGGTCATGCCCAATTTTTTGCCGGGAAATGACCGGAAATTTGCCGGGAAATGACCTGAAATTTAGCCGGCAATGATATGAAACCGAACGGGAATTGAACGGATTCCGGCTGAAATTCTCAGGCCAGGAATAATGTTGACCAGGGCAAGACCATTTTTGACCGGGTCAAGACCTGGAGTCAAGGTCAAGGTCCAGGTCAAGTCAACCTTTTTTTTTATCCTATGACCAAGAATAGCAACATAGTCTCCCTGTTTCGAAAAAAAAATTTGAAACAGCTTGACTGTGTTGCGAAATGAGTTGACCCCTGATTCAACCCAAAATTTGAAACAGGGAGTGAGCTGTTTCAAATTTTTGCATTGCCCTTGTTTGCAACAGCGGTCGGCTGTTTCAAACCCGATTTGAAACAGGTTGACTCTGTTTCAAAACGCTAAATTTGGTGTAGTGGGACGTTGTCCTCTGAAGTTGCCTGGAGGATCATAGCTGCAGATCACAAATGTACCACCGTTGTTGCAAGTCACACTGGCACACCCTAGGCGAACAGAGTTTCTCCAGACTACCTGTGTATAGTGCCCACACACTCCTTGACACGAGTTTGATTGGTAGTCGTACTGGCTTTTCTCGGATACCCACAAGCTTACAGCACGACCTATGGCAAGATTTCCAGAACTCCCCGCTAGGTTCTCACCATATGGTCCTCCAGAGTGAATAAGATTACAGTCACCGGCTCTCTGGTTAGCGTAGTTGGCAGCATATGCTGCAACATTATTGTCCCATACCAAAGGTCCAACGTTAACCTCGGCACGAGCTGCATTATGTGCGTCTAGATACTGTTGTTGTGATGTTTGGGCTTGAGAGGTATGGATTGATAGGGCTAGCAGGGTTAGAATTGCAAAGAAACTCATGACTGCTTGCTTGCTAGTAGAAGCCTAGCTAGCCGATCGATATAAGGTATAGGAGAGGGAGATATATGTTTAGTTTGATCGGGTGATTTATATAGAGAAATTTGAAGATAACAAATGATCTTATGTCCACACAAAGAAAAGATATAAATTATGAAGCTGGAATATCAATATATTATGCCATAAATGTATGCCTAGATGATGTAAGTTTATGTCAAATCCACCCGATCCTTTACGTTGTTTCAAGTGAGTGACTACAGCTTGGACGTATATGGAAATGTATTTGGGATGAAAATGAGATATTCTTTGTTTCGGCAGATTTGTCATGTGGACAGAAAATTCTTAGTACATCACATGCTTCAAAGATAAGAAAATTCTTGGTAGCTAGATATGTGTGATGGACAAGGGTTTATGGATCGTATATACATTCCAACGAAAGTTTTTCCATCTAGCCGCCTAGCTATAGGTAAAAGATTAAAATTACTCCCATGAGTTTCTTTCAAGACTAGCTCTCCATGTAGCAGCCTAGGCAGGTCACGAGGTTGAAATACAACACTATTGCTGATGACATCATATATGCTGATGTCAGCACCCAGTATTATCTGTGATTAAGAATCTTTCGTACAGAGACATTGGATATACTAATAGATTTCGCGAGCAGATTTTCGACGGGAGTTTATCGAATTCTTAAAGTTTACACTACATAGAGTTTGTATCACCTTGTGTATAAAAAAATATTCTCCACCAAAATGGAGACGTGAAACACAATGTTAAAAATGATGTGGTAAGTCATGCATTAACTTCAGAAGTTTTCCGAAAGATAGAATTTAAATAATCAATCAAAACAAAAGAAAAAGATATCTATAGCAATCAGATAAATACGAACGGATTACAATATTAGTCTAGGGAATTCGTTTTTCCAGCCGCGTTTCTCTCTTTTCCAGCCCGTTGACAAAATCAAATGGCGTTGAATAAAGTCCAGATTTCAGGCGATCAAAAACTGTCGTTTTTCTAGCCCATGCTTTTTCCTCTCCGTTCAATTTTCTTTCTTTCAGTCGAGACAATCCGTCCAGTATCTCTTATATATATATGTACCAATACGTTTCCTTTGTCGCATTCAGATGATATTGAACCGGTTGGATTCGCTGTTCATGTACTGTGCCGTTGTGTAATCCAAAAGAGGCAGCAGTTCTGTTATTCGCTTGATTCTTCGATTATGTCCATCTTTGTTTCCTAACCTTGTGTGATTTGAGTTTATATACCTCTGCTGCGTGTTCTTGTTGTGTTGCCGTAATTTTCCATCCACTGTAACGGTTATCTGAAATTTTCTGGGTTCTCTATGAAGAACACGAAAAACAGGTTGAAGATTGGCCGGACGTTGGCTTGAACGTATGTTTGGGTCGTCGGAGACACTTATGGGTCAAAAATAACCAAAACACAAGTTACCACATCTGTTTACTTAATTTCACAGGGATTACAAAACGTGTAGTGAGATATTATTTATTGTTTAGCTAATTTGTTAATTCATTTTCCGTATGCTCTACCGTATCCAGATCACAATTTTCTTCCCTCGGAGTTTCGTCCGTAAATGTTAGAAAATGACTGTGTCAACCAATCCCTATACGATGGATAGTCTGTCAAGTGTCAAGTTGTTGTTGCCGGTTGAGAAGGCCAAAAAAACAAGAAGAACCTGTACCGCTGAATATCTTCACATCTCATTTGTTTTACCCTGCTCGGCTTTCCAAGATCTCTATTGGAAGAAGATTTTTCAGTAGCAAGAGAAAGATTAACATGGAGTGTGCCTCTTCTTCCACTTCTGGAGCAGATGTAAGTATGTCTATTTCATATGTTTGAGCTCGGCATGGGTGACCGTCAATTCCAATTCAAAGTTTGTGTCCCTTCATCTACAGTCGTTTTTTTTCGGTTTCAGATGAGGAGAGCTGGTAATATCCCGGACCATACTGCCACCCAACGGTATTGTTCATGGATACCATGTCTTTATTGTTATTTTTTCATGTGGTGATATTCAGTTTTTTGGTTACCGGAATTAGTTGTCCCTAGGGTAATTCCCACTGTAATGTTTATTTCTCCTGTGGGTATGGTAGATCGTTTGCATATTAGTTTGTTATGTTAGGGATGGGAAATTTTGTAGTGTAGTTGAAATGTAATTGCTCATTTTTATTCGTCCCCTGAATTTGGATGTAGTTACTTACCTCCAGTTTGTTGTACTTAATATTCGTCGTAACTTGCACTGCAGAGATACTAGTCATCCAAGATGGATGGATAAGCTACCAGAACACCTCATTGAGACAATTCTTAAGCTACTGCCCACATCAGAAAGTGTTCTACAAAGTAAGTTGGTATCCAAACATTGGAATGCAATCTTGTCCCCGACTAAGTTATCTCTTCTGTTTGCGGGTTCCTACACAAGAGTGGACAACTGTATTCGAGTCTTCGTTGGTGAGAGAGTTAACGAGATAGACTTCAAGGCAATTCTGCCACCTAACCTCCAACCGAACTTCGACCCACCCTTCGAAAGACACTACCCTGTGTTGGTGGGATCTTGCAATGGCCTGGTATGCTTTAACGTCTTGCATGCATGATAACACATGAAGACCCTGTAAAAACTCCATTGCCCTATCTTGATTATGAAAATCAAGATAGTTCTTTCCTGCATTTCACATACACGGCTCATCCCATAGAGTTTTCAAATCAGTGAAATAAACAGCGACACTTTTGTTTTCCTGTTTGATATTAGCAATTGCTTGCTTCAAAGCATACAACTTAGGCGCATTAGATTGGGCAAACATGTTCTTCAGTTCAACCCGCCCACATGTCGTTTGCTGAGTTAAAACACATGATTCTTCGTCGAATATGCGGTTCAACTGAATTGGAGATCCAACTTCCAACCATGTCGTCACATCTTGTCCAGAGAGCCAAATCTGGTTGTTCTTTTGGCTTTGTGATAGTTCCATCAATGAAACCAAGCTTTGCTTTGGCACTCAATGTTTTCCTCATGCCTCTTTCCCATGTAGAATAGTTGTCAGGGTTGAGAGGAGGTGAAAACAACACAGAAGTTGGATTATCCACACTACTTACCCACACGTCCATAATATAAGCCTAGTCCATTTCCATGTTCTAGAGCCTTTAAGCATCCGGGGGTTCAGGTGATCGACAGTAGTCTGGAAACCCATCATTGTTTCATAGTGGTGCGATGGGAGAATTTAATGATAAATCTCTTAAGTTTGTTGGAGCAGTCAATGGGAAGAAATGCCATTTTGTGGTTGATGGAAGTTGCAAAGAAAACTTGGTGTCGATTAAAATGGTTGAAGCAATGGGTCTCGAAATGGAAAAATATGCCTATCCGGACCAAATGGAATGGCTTAACAATGGAGGAGCCATTACTTGCGTTGGTGTTTGTAGACTTCTTTTGTCCTTCGGTAAAGAATATTCTGACTCAATCATCTGTGAGGTTGTTAATATGGATTTATGTGATATTGTGTTGGGTACACCTTGGTTATTAAGTGTTCGCGCAATTAATGGATGTGAAGACAATAGATATGTGTTCAAGTGGGGAAGGACAAAGGTAATTCTTATGCCAAGTCTTAAACTTTCCACAGAAGAACCAGAAGTTGTCCAGACTCACAATGAGAATTCGGAAAAGCAGTTAGTTGGGGTCAAGAAGGCAACGGACACCTGTTGAGATTGTTTGTTGGTCTCAAAGTCAGCCGGGATGGGTGTTTCTCACCATGGTGCAGGAATTATAGTTTCAGCCAAGAAGCCAAAGACAATGGATGTGGCAGCATTTGTTCCCTACAAGTATGTCGATCCATTTGCTATATATTGTGAAGTGCAACCTTTCTTTCATGGAAGCTCTCATCATGTAGTTCAAGAGTTGGGTCCTCTATTTTCTGTTTGTGGGTTTATGCGAGAGCATCAGTGCAACTTCTATGGACAAGAATTGAAGGGTTGGCATCATTCACCGGGTTTCAGTCATTTTGTTATTCCCATGCATAATTCTCGAGCAAGCTACATCACTGAAGCATCGATGCAAGGACATTCCAATGATTTGTATCTGATTTGCCTCTTTTACAGTAAACTCGAGCTAGGCGAGTTTCTTCGCAGTAGGGGAGCCTGATACGGGACGTATTTTGAGGCCTATTATGCGAGTCTTGAATCCAGTCCATCTTCTTTATTTAGTCATTTGTTTGTTAGGATTTACTTGATTTATGTTAGTTGGTTCAGTTATTAAGGGTCTAATAAGTTATGGGAACTATAGAGATAAGTCAGTAGACTTAATCAAGAGAATATTTAGGTTTTAGGATAAACTACACTACGTGTAGGTTGGGTCAATTCAGGGCTATAAATAGCCTTCGTCTTCATCATTGTAAGGCAGCTGCGGCTCGCCATTTTTATAAGTTTATGAAACCTTTGAGTTTGTCTGGTGAAACACCATTGATTGTTTATCATTTGGCTCTTGGATTAGAGTTGTTACCCTTCTAACTCTTGGACTGGAGTTGTTTTATCTTTCTTTTGGAGTGGATTCTCCGTGTTAGAGTTGTTTCTTTATCGCTTCCGTTTGTGTCGTATCAGTTTTCCTTAATTGAAATAGCTTCCATCACGTTGCTCTTAACATTTCATAACGCCGCCTTGTATCTCCTCAATCTTTCATAACATTCAACAAACATGAATTCCCGGTTATTGAGTTCACGATATTGAGCTAGAGCTACAATAACCATTTCTTCGTGTGATGCATTTAGATTTTTTTTGCGCATAGCTTTCTTAATTCGGCGAAACTCGGTCATGTCTCTACTAATGAAGTTCCATTGACTTCTAATTTCATTTACATCTCTATTGTTTGGATTCTTTGTAACTTTCACGAACACATCAAAAGCACGAATCCAAAACGCCGCCTGCCAAGGTTCCACTTCATCCACCATACCATTCATTCGGCTACGAATGAAAGAGTAAGTAATTGCGAGATTTTCTAACTCGGTGTAATTGGTCGCCATTTCGATTTGGTGATGAAAAAACTTGAAAATTTGAAGGGAGAAAGAAGGAATCAATTGAAACAAGATTGATTGGGATGAGTTGATCAAAGAAGAAGAGTTCTCTTATATAGAAGAGATCCCAACGGCTATTTTTTTTGAATTTTGAAAAAAGAGTCGTTGGGGATCTGACAGTCAAGAAAAACTAGGTAGATGGATGGTTGGATGTTGAGGTGTAGAGGGGGTGTAAGGAAAAAAAGGTCAAACGGTCATATATATTTGTGGGACGGAAACTCAGTTTCCGCATGAAATTTTGGCGGAAACCGAGTTTCCGTAAAAAAAAATCTGCAGAAACTGAGTATACTTGGTTTCCGCCTCGCATCTCTATCCCTATTGCCTGCTACGGATTGGTAGCAGGCAATAGAGAAACCCATCTCTATCTCTATGAAATAGGGATTTTTTACACCATAGTAGTTGCCTATCTCTATTTCTCGGAGATATCTCTATATAATAAGAACCATAGTGCTTGCTCTTAGGTTTCCAAACTTGACTCTACAGCCATCGACTAACTGTGTTCGATCCACTGGTTGGACCAGGTCCTATTTAGTTGGGTAAATACAAAGCTAAAGATTAAGGTGCGTCATACTCTGCTGAGATTGATTTTGTGATGGACATAGAAAGTTTAAGCATATCCATTTATCGATCCTTTTCGTTTTGAGTGAGAGACTACAGATTGGAAATATATGGGGAATTTTTAGCTGCATGGTAACTTGGAAATACAGTATATAGTTACTGGAGATAATATGTGATCTTCAGATGAGAATGAGATATTCTTTCTGTTGTGTCGTGTGGACAGAAAATTCTTAGTAGATGCTTCAAAGATAAGAAAATTCTTCGTAGCTATAGATATGTGTGATGGTCAAGGAGTCAAGGGTTAATGGATCATATATACATTCTAACCTAGATTAGATGACAAACCTACACCTGCTGGTCAGGTCCTAGTTGTTCCCTGGGTAAATGCCATGGATCGATAACAACGTCAAATGAGGTCGAAAAGTTATTGAACTTAATTATTTTTTTGATTTTCCATCTAGCCGCCTAGCTAGCTAGGTAAAGATTGAAAACTCCCATCATATCAGTTTCTTTCAAAACTCTCCATGTAGCAGCCTAGGCAAGTCACGACATCCTTTCAGCATCTAGACTATAGCGTAACAAGAGGTTCAAAAGAAAGAAAATTAAGATGGACTAATTAATTCCTTTCCTCCCACGAGGTTGAAATACAATACCAATACTGATGACATCATATATGCTGATGTCAACACCCAGTATTTTCTGTGATTAAGAATTTAGAATTTGTATCTGTGATTAAGAATCGTTCGTACAAATATAATCCAAGACACTGGATATAATAGATTTCGCCAGCTCGAATTCTTAAGGTTTATACTACATAGGATTTTTTATCACCTTTTGTAAAAATAAATATTCTCCAGACGTGAAACACAAATACACTATGTAAAAATGATAGGGTAAGTCAGGTAACACACCTTCTAGTTTCAGAGGTTTTCCGAAAGATAAAATTTAAATAATAATCAATCAAAACAAAGTAAAAGAAAAAGATACATATACCAATTAAGATTAATACAAACGGATTGCAATATTAGTCTAAACATGTGGAGTTTGCATTTTGAAATGACGTCTTTTTACACCAACCACGTCAAAAGAATACCACAATCCATTGGAGATGCTCTTATGTTATAGACGTCCTTTTGGTTTACCAATGCGTACTCTCATGCTAGATATAACATAAGGGGGTTGGCAGGCAAAATAAATTATATTTTTATCAAACAATGGAATTGTCACAATCTAAGGGTTTTTTTCACCGGTATTTTTCTATTTTTAGATCGGTAAAGAATTTGATGCTAACGAGTTTCGAACTCAGGTCACCCGTAAATACATCAAAATATGAGTCAAGACTTATACTATGCATATAATATTGAGATATCCAATTTCTTTGGATTTTTATGTGGAATGAAGACGATTAGTTATCCTCTAATCTTTATAAATAGGCGTATACAACACCACATTCTTCATCAATCAAAACCAAGTGTATAACTCCTTTACATATACTTGAAGATCAAAGCTAGATTTGTTCATATTGAGTACTGCACTACCAGTCAATCATGAATTTCATAGTAATCTTAGCTCTAGCCTCATTAATCCATGTCTCTCTAGCCCAAACTTCACCGGAAGACTATCTAGCTCCACATAACGCAGCTCGTGCTGAGGTTAATGTTGGACCCATGGTTTGGGACGATACCGTTGCAGCGTATGCTAGAAACTATGCAAACCAGAGAGCCGGTGACTGCAACCTTATTCATTCTACCGGTGGACCGTACGGTGAGAACCTCGCAATGAGTACCGGCGGCCTCAGTGCAGCAGATGCTGTGAAGTTGTGGGTAGATGAGAAAACTAATTATGACTTCCAATCAAACTCATGTCAAGGAGGAGAGTGTTTGCACTATACACAGGTCGTTTGGAGAAACAGTGCAAGGCTAGGGTGCGCGAGCGTGACTTGTGGTAACGGCGGTACGTTTGTCATTTGCAGCTATGATCCTCGGGGCAACTGGATAGGACAACGTCCTTACTAGACCGATGATTTCGTTGTGATTCAGTATATATGTCTGTTACCTGAAGGACATACTATGTAGTACGTATAAAATACTAGCAATAAAAGGCCTTGCCAAGTGTGTTCTAGTAATAACATCAACAAGTCCTTATTAGAGGCTTTTATTTGGTGATACTAGGTTGGGTATATACGTATACTGTACTTGTACTGCATGTAAGTGATTCTGTTGTTGTTATAAATGAAATAAATTTGTGATTATGCACAAATATAACTTCTATAACTTATCGTTGTGATCATCTCATTCACAGCCAAGTATGACTCCTTAAAGAAAATGTATTCGCCCAACTGGTCCAAGCAAGAAGTTCGAACGAGATGCATCTCCTTATTTTTCCACGCTCAAGTCAAGAATTTGAAATTAGACACTGTAGAACTATGATTTTTAGTGAACTGTTGTTGGTACGTAGAACAAGATTTTTCTCCGTATTCCTTTTTTTTCTTTCCTTTTTTCGAAAATAGATATAGGCTAAGTTAGAAAAATCAAAAATGGAAGTATCGTGTATAACATGCTAGTGGTGCGTTTTTTCGACAACGGTTCACCTGTATAGACAGCACTTGTGGTCAATGTAGGAAGTGTTATATATCCTGGTTTAACTGGATCCCATGGTTACCAGAAACCCAAGACAATGAGATGTGTATGTTTCTCTTTGGTAGCATTTTCATGGATCCGTGTTAAAATGAAGCAAAGAAAACATTAGCCTTTCCAGAGATATTTGGATTAAGCCACTGTTATATCGATGACAAGCATACTATCTGCACGCACCCACTTGAGCGCCTACAACTTAAAGAATGCGGTAATGACGAATCTTTGTCATCAGTACCTAAGTACGCACCCATTTACCACTATGTTGCCTTTCTAATGAAAATATTACTCAGGCCTATCAAGATTGCAGGAGATCCTGCAGTGTTATTTAAGCTCAAACAGGGAACATTATGTCCCTCAATGAAACCAAGGAAACAGAGCAATTATAACATCTATCCGTTCTGTTCGATATTTCCCTGTTGCAGTTGAAATTGATCTTCTAACCAATATTCATTTAAGACAATTTTGGTACAACAACATACCATTCTCAGAACATATATAAACTCTTTGGTTTCTGATTCAGCAAAGGAAGTTCTGAATTTAATAAAAACTCTTGTCTCACCAATCAAGACCCATCTCAACCCATCTCTTGGTCTCCTCTCTTTGCTGTTTCTGGAGCAATTCCATTCTTTTTTCCGCAGACTGACCACCACAGTTTCCTTCCCTTTCTTTCCCTGCAGAATGATCACCACATCAACGGTATCAGCTGTAATCTTTGTAGACGGAACACCAGTAGACACTGACAAAAGTAAGCGATAAAGAGGAACATAATATGGAAAGGAGCATGAAACAGCCCAGAAGCACGTACCGTATAGTGGAAGTTGCGGAACAACGGATAATGACATTTATCTGGATGGGAGCAAGGCTCCTCATCAGTGATCTCCACACGACGCCGTTGTTGATCAAGTCTGAGCCTCCTCTGAATATCCACAAGACGCCGTTTTTCAAGTCTGCGCCTCCTCTGAATCTTCATAAGACAACCTCGTGCTGCAAACCTCCTCTGAATCTCCACACGGCGACGTTGTTCAAGTCCAAGCCTCCTCTGAGCAGACCAAAGAGAAGTCAGAAACGGGCATGGAATACCAAGATTCGTAGTAGATGATATTAAACTTTATGTGATTCTTCTGACTGGTGATACCAAGATTCATGAAACCAGCTGGAGCGACGTACTTGTCGATTTGGGCATACTGAAGGATCTTCTACCTAAATTGGAACACGAACTTGATGAGGCCAAAAAGGAACGCTTCAATGTACGGCTGTTATCTATTTATGCACATAGAAAAAGAGCCATGATGCTCCGTGAGCTTCACAATATCTTAGGAAAAGAATATCCCAAGCTTCCAGATGACTTTCGGAAATGGATTAAACAGCACACTGAATGGGATGACGATCTTCGGTTTACCGATGTTAGGGAAGATCAATTGATGGAACTAGCAAATGCTGGCGGGGTTCGTTTGACGAAACAAACAATAAAGTTTGAAAAATTTGATGCTGACGAACCAGATCTCATAGAAAAACAGTTTGTGGCGCATATGGAAGAATTAGGTCGTGTCAAAAGGAAGACGCATGAGATTTTATGTGCTTACGATAATATCCCAAACATGTTAGAATCTCTTAAGGAGCTTGTGCGTTCTCTGGAGGGTAGATGTAAAGGTACCTGATGATGACATCGAGTTGGAGATGGAAGCATCTATCTCTAATGTGTTGCCGGAGTTGGAAACTAAATTATTTGAAGAGTTGAATGAAGTTAGTTTAATTTAGAATAAAAGTTTTTTTGGATCATACCAAATTTGCAGTATTATGAGTATGATGTAACTAAGAAAACCTATAATGTAACTAAAAAAGATTAGGAAGTAACCTTTTTGAGTGAATCTTTGGTACGGTAGTAGTAGCATGGTTTGAAGAAGCGAGGAGCCCCGACTTGACAGAACACAGGCATGACGAAAGAATCACTCTTGCGAATTCTCTTCTCAAATGTGCATTTCGCAATCCTACCTTTCACCGCCTGCCCAACAATGATAACATTAGAAATACAGACTAACCAAAGAGAGAGTACACAAATGATCGTAAAAGCAAATGGATGGGCAAACCACAAACCTCATCAACCTTTCCCCCAAACCACCCTCCCCGAGTCCGACTCCGAATAGGTGAACCTTCAAATTCAGCAACCTTAACATCTTTTGATACAAACTTGATAAGAGCAGTCTTCTCCTCAAGGATTTCCCGAGCTTTTCCTTCCCGATTGTAATCCTTCATTATCTTCGAGTGAGCCTTTTGGTCAAGAACGACCGCCATAAGAAACTGCTGGATCCAAAGTAAGTACTAAATGTTTATAATATAGGAGCATGAAGAACAAGAAGCAGACTTTGCAATATAATCAAAAGAAAACTTACATGTTCTGCCAAGGACCAGAAAAGTAGGATATTGTTGCGCCTTGATGTATTTCAGTCCGGAAATGATCCTGGAGGCGGTCTATCGTTTCCTTGCGTTCTTTCTCATCTTTGAATTTATCAACATGTGTAATGGTGATGTTCTGTCTAGAAATACGTCACCATCCCAATCGTCTTCACGCTTGTCTTTGTAGCGTCTATATAATTTGTAAGCTGGATCAACTAATTGAGAAGTAGAAGCAATTGACATTTTGAAACAACTAACGTAAGATGGATCAAAGATTCAATAAACAGTGGAAACTTGGGTGAAATTAACAGATTCACAGAAGCTGTACTAAGTTAGGTAGTGACTTCGATAAATCACTACAAGAATGGGTCTTGTTATATAAGCGTCGATATTCCTAACAGTACTAATACTAGAAAAAGGAAATCAAACTAAAGTAGGAAATAAGCCAAACTTGAGAAAAAGGATTAGCTTGCGGAACAAGTAATCGTTGAGACTTGAGACCGTCCCTCCCTCCCTTGTCGCAAAGCTCTCCCTCCTTGAAGGGTGGAAAAACAACAAAAAGAAGATCCTTCCATCATGTTGTTCTGATTGATTTGAAGTTTCTACATTGGGTTTTTTAGAAAAGGTAACTTAACTCGAAGATAAACATGTAAAAAATTGTTTTGGAAAAAACTTTTGAATACTCATATTTTGTCTCTTATTCGGAAGGATGGATGTTTAACAATGCCAATGTTATTTCCTGAACCAAATTCGTCCATGGTGTATCGTACCACAGTTCAGAGAACTTTGGTCAAAACTAAAGTGATTCATTCACTACATTCATATGTAATGATGAATAAAATCTGATATGTAAGTTGGGCACAATTCAACAGAGATTGCTTACTCGAGAACATCTTTTGAGAGAGTAGCTTCAAATTGAGGCTGTTCAGGATTCTGAAGCAGATGACCAAAGAATTTATGAGACTACAACAGATTTTGGAACAAGGTGAATTTGAAGCTGTTTGGCCAAGATGTAAAAACTCATGGGTGGATGCAAATTAGCAAAGGCTCAGACTTTCCAAGTGAACTGATCACTGGCATAGAAGTTAAAAGACCCAAAGTAGACATTCTTGAAACCTTCTTTCTTTCTATATGTAACTGGAAGACAAGGAATATTATCGAATGAAAAATGCCGCTGTACAGTTACTCTCACTTAAATTGTAAATGATTACAACCAAAACCTTCACTGCCACTCATATTCAATCATCATAAAATGGAAAAATTTCAAGAATCGAGGAAAAGTTTGAAGATCAGATGTAAGCTTCGTCATCTAATCCCTCGTATTTTGTGTAAGCTCGAACCACTGAAACAAAAGTAAAGGAGAAAAGTCAGTTCCACGAAATCAAAATATTTCTTAACAAGAAAGGAAAAAGGTCAAAAGAGGTGCATGGGAAAATAAGAGCTCAAGGATTTACCTGTCTAATCAGATCGGCAAGAGTACTGGGAAGTGCTGCCATGTTCTGCAAAACAAGGTAGAATGGGAAGGGAAACAAATCTAGATACTTTGTAATAGTGCAGTTTCCTTCCTCATCAAATGATGCAGCCGTGGAGTCGAAAATGGATTCTTGTGAGCTGTCTATTACCAAAAAGGCAACCATTCTTTTCTTGTTCAAAATATCTCTCACACGCCGTTTTAGTGTCTCGTGTTCGCTTAACCGACCGTCCGATATGATTAAGATGAGTTGTTGGAGAGGGTTCTGACCAGACGGAAGTCGGGAATTAGCCACTGCAGCGTCGAGCTTGTTGTTCAAGAACTTCAAAAGATCGACAACTGGTCCATCTGTGAAGGTGTTTTCCTGCTTGAACGTCAAGCTCGAAATCATCTGAATCCCACTTTCCCCAGTAAATGGCTGATTAAAGTCGTGGAGTAACTTTATGTTCCCCATCTTGCCAAAGCTTGCAACAGCTAACTGCCCCACATCGAGTTGAGACATCGCACGGCATACTGTAACCAAAGCATCGATTGCAATACTACCACACTTGCTCTCAGCCATACTCCGGGAGTCATCAACTGCAATTATCACTTGGTAATCGCGTTTATTGGGCCGTGTGCGCCTTAACCAAATCTTATCTTTTCGGTAATGACTTGCAATGTACGGAATTACCTGCATTCACAAGTAAACATCGATTTAAGACTCGAGGATAATAACACATGAGAACTGAGCCACTGTAAACCAGAAAATTTTACTGCAAAAAGTAGGATAGATACACCAATTCTGAAAGTTATTTTTCCAGTGTGCTTACCTTCTTCATGTTAATCCGCTTCCCAGTTTTGTAATCTCCTTGGAGCTTGCTGGCTACGGTGGGTTCCATGACTAGACGGAGTTGCTCAGCCAACTCCTGTGAAAGCCTTGTTGTTCTTAGCTCACACTGCCTCCACCGATTAGTCGCATTCTCTCTAATACCAACAGATACTTCATCAAGGGTTGTAGCTTTACCCAAGTCTTCATCGTCATCAACTCTCAAGTTACTAATTTGCAACAAGCTCTCACTCATATAAGACCTATTAATGGAGACCAGATCCCCTGACATATTACCACCATCATCGTCATCACGTTCAGGTGATCCAACCTCCTCAGCTTCGTCAGTGTCAAGCATCGAGTTTTCTCTTCTCTCGTCGATTTTCTGTTTAAGCGCAGGACCACTATAGTTTTTAGCAGGCTGTATCTCCGATTCCTGTTTCTCAACCTCCATTTCAGTGTTTTCAGTTTGGTTCTCTTTAGTATGATCTTCACCTTCACCTCCCTCAGGTTCATTTCCGTTGATATTCTTGTCCATCTGCTCAGATTCAGCAGGTCCTAATGCCTGAGAAGTTCCTCTTTCCTGGTTAGAAACGAATCCATATTCCTCGGCATTATCATCCTCCATATCATCATTCCCCTCTTCTCCTTCCTTCTTTTCTGAATCAACAGATACCTTCACTCTTTCTTTCCATTCTTCCATTGCATCCCCAATACTACGACAAGGGTTTGGCTTTGTTCTTTGAGCAGATGACATATCACTTTCATTCGTCTCTGACCGAGGATCTGGTTGATCATCCGTTAACTTCCCACCATCTGTTGAATCAGGCACTGTAATCTCCATCTGTGGAGTACTGGAAGGCATACTTCTTGAAGGAGCGAGACCATTCTGCATATCACTACTGTTAGCCCACTGCTCCTCTGGGGCAACATTGCTTGAATCCAATGCCTGTGCACTACCATTGATTCGCGTTGCAGAATCATTATTGGGTACATGATCCCTATTAATATCAGGCACTATTTGTTCGACAGAAGGTTTACTTGGCGCAGCTACATCAATTTCGGCACTTCCATCATGATCCATACCATCAGTCACAGCATTACTCTCTTCATCATCATCTTTGTCGATTGTATCTTCTTCATACATTGGATTCTCTTTTCCATCACCATCACTCACATTCTCATCATTTTCTTCTTCGGGATTTGTATCATCTTCCATGGCATCAGAAGCTTCATGTTCATCCAGGTTCATATCTTCTTCTTGCCCTTGATTCTCCTTCTTATCATCAAGCTCTATTCCCGAGGGATCCTCATAAGCATCTTCTTTATTCATCACCGCATCCTCCGAATTTTCGCCTTCTCCAGGATCATCAATTTCAGCTTCCCCGTCATTTTTCTGCTTATCAGACTCCTCGCCATTTGTAGGCTCGGTATCATCTGCACTGGCATCATCTTCCTTGGCTCTTAATTCCCTGGAGTCCAAATCTGAATCTTTTACAGATGAACCTGTTTCATACTTTTCCTGTTTATTATCTTGATCACCTTCATCATCCTGGTCCCCACGGCTTACATCAGCTACTTCACCATTCTCTCCAGTTTCTCCCATGGCCTTATCAGGTTCTTCTACGTCATCGTCTCCCTCTTTGTCATCATCTTCGGAGTCCGGAGTTAGATCAACAGTCTCTCCGCGGAAATCATTTTCCATCTCTATCCCTTTGTCATTCTTACTCTGGAGATCATCATTCTGGGCATCTGGTCCCTCATCCTGTAGAAGAACAGAGGACAACAAACCAATATATCAGAAGAGTGCCACCAAAAAAAGAACAAATTTGAGCCGACTAAGGTTGCTGAAATTGCTGACCCAGAATATATGATTAAAAGCTTTATTATTACCTTGTCTGCCCCAAGAAGTTGATCTTCATCGGTTATATCATGACTCACATCGTCCACACCAACACCTTCACCCATACCAGTTCCAGTTGCATCTTTAGATTTTTCTCCACTTTCATCTTCCCCTCCGGGTGGAATACCAAACCCTTTAGAATATAGGGAAGCAAACACGTTTGCTAGCATGTGAGTCATTTCAGCCACCTGCCATCGGAATAAATTTTGTGATTAAAAACCTGCAGAATAAGGTTGAGAAAATATAATGGCACCAGAAGACAAGGTAATAGTATTTACCGTTCGGTGCATGGCTAAGAACTCGAGTAAGATGCCATCACCAAATGTCAGGAGCAGATTAATCAACACATGAAGCTGCTTCAAATCTGTCTGCACTTGAGAGCATACACTTGGCTTTTTGTGCGCGGCACCGTCAATTAGTTCAACCTGTGAATAACATGTCCATTCAAAGAAGAATATATCAAAAACAATACCAAATTTAGGCATTGGCACATGGAGAATGATTCTACATGAGAAGAATCGTGAAAAATACGTACACCAAGTTTGATTGTTTCACCAAGCTTTTTGCATATAAGATCTAGTCGAAGATCCACCAAGGATGAATCGAATAAAACTCTCCACAAAGTAATATTTCCACGTGGTGGCGTGTCTTCAGAAAGAATAGAACCACTAACTGAACCTAGTTTCTGAACTGCTTCATTAATCTGCTCCAAAGTTTTTTTGACGGATTCGGCAAATGCAGATTCAAGGTTACTAGCGGTCTCAACAAAACCACCATCACTAGAGGTACACGTCAACCGATTCTCAGGCACTACACTGGAATGATACTCCTCCATTATAAATTTGCCCTGCAAAAAGAGAAGTATTTTTTTCTTTGATCTTCTTTTAAACTATTGGTCGACAAGATCTTGTAACGAAGAAGATATCAGAAGATAGTCTGACAGGACATGTCCTAAGCCTAAAAAAAAGATAAGATCATGCATACCTTGTTAAGAACATCTTCAAAACGGACAAGCAGAGTCTGTGTGACAGATTTTTTACCACCATCTTGCTCCTTGAGAACCTTTATATCCTTCTTAAAATCACTTAATTCATTAAAATTTTGCAGAACCAACTGCTCCATCTGTTTCGAAACTATAAAGGGTGTGGTGCAAGGTTCAAGTGTTGTGTCTATTCGATTACCACTGAGAAGATACTGGTCCAGTGATTCCTGTAACAAAATCTCGTTCACAAAATTGAATGTTGAATTTTTAATAACTACTGATACAAGCAAGGATGGTTGGGTAATAAAATACCTTTGATTTTTTAAGTTTTGACATAAACATCTCGATGATAACAAGAACTTTGTGGGACTCGACCTTGACAGTTGAGCAACCACTGAAATGGGAATCCTCAACTTTCCTCAACAACAAAGATGATTCACGTGACATGGTGTACAGACTATCAAATAGGTGCTGAAAAGTTCAAAGAAATATAACAATATCAGAGAACAGACCTAAGAAAGGGCAAGATAACTAATAAACAATACACACTCATTAGTTTGAAAAGAAAAAAGCTCACCTTCTGTTGCCACATGCAGTTATAAGTGGCTTTCTGGTTAAGGGAAAGGAAACACTCTCCATCTCCATCAGAAACAACATTGTAATGATCTTTATGTAAATCATGCAAGGACGCTGTACATTTTCTCAACTGTTTCAAATGCTCAGCAAAATCATATGCAACAAACCGCTGATCCTGCTGAATCATGATGAGGTGATCTAGGAAAGAGGATGATCTTCCAACCTATGAAGAGAGATAAAGAGACAGAGAACAAAGCATGAGAACCAGTAAAATCCAAATCAATAAATATGCCATTTTTAGTGGTTGAAATTACCTGCTCTAGGCTGAAATCTTTGTGGAAATTCAAACAAACTTGACGTACAATCTGCACCATTGACAAGCTTCTGTAGTAGTATTTGTTTGCCGTTTCCCAGTTTGAATTAGGAGATACATTAGAGAGCAAGTGTGCAACATCATATGATGGCTGAAGAGACCAGCTATTTGGTTGATTAGCATCCAGCTCATCAACCTGGGAAGAAACCCGATATTTACCCATTAGAAGATAGCAATTAGAATTTAAGATAGATTTAAAGAAGGGTACTACGACAGAGCTCCAGACTTGGACAAAACTGTATGTAGACATACCTCGGACGCAAAAGACTTGTGCCGTCGATAGAGCCCGCAATTTTTTAACAGCTCTAGAAAATCAGAAAAAGCCCTCCTCTTCACATTACCATTTGCTTCATCATCCTTCCAAAGAACTGCACAATCTGTTGCAGTTCTGCAAATTTCCTCTAGTGATAGCCATAGATCCTTCGCTTTTTCTCGGTATACAAAGCATGAAGTGTCCGAATTTATACGTTGACGAATGAAATCTCCAATCTCTGTATTGTTTGAACTAGTTAAATTCAGACTAAAGTTTGAGAATTATGAACAAAAGTAGAAAAAGAAAATAAAATTTGATCCGCACCATCCTTAAATCCGAGTGTCTTTCCAGGATACAAGCTTTCATACGCAGAACGAACTTCTATCCATTCATTGTACCACACTGGCCTGTACAGAAGGAGAAAAACAACTGTCCAACTCAGACGAAAGAACCTTACAATGGCCATTAACCAAAACAACCTAAACCACTCTATTTTTAGTTGCTAGGGTTACAATTTGACTAAAATCCATTTTCATTTTCCACCAAGAACACCTCAGGAACAAAAAAGTAGAACTTAGAAATTCAACCAAATAATATAAATTTGACCTTTCTTCGTAATTGAACAATTCCATGTCCATGGAAACTGGCACCACCGTTTCCACACTGGTATCAGAGTTCGTGTTTGAGTTCTTTGGTAACATAGATAGAACCTTGATACCTTTCCTTGCTACTTCCTGGTTAATGATAACCATTACTGGCTGTTGCAGCAAAACCTGCACAAAAGAGTAGGTTAGCCACCATTTCCGTAAATTTGCTTCAGTAAGCAAACCACCACGAATGATAATCATTTCAAGCTCAGAAGAAAGCGGCTTACATTGAATTTCTGAATTATCCTCTTGGTTTTTAGGCGAATTCTTTTGGAGGTCTCTATTGTTACATGCTCCCATTTACAAAGCTTCAAATGTTCTTTCAACTCACCCACAATGTTTTTTCTATGAGTTTCTATGTGCTCATTAACCCTGAATATGAATGGCAATTGTAAGAACAATTGATATTTGAGAAAAAAGACTCAGAATATCTCATTACCTACATAAATCACTGTAACGGAAGAACTTACAATGGCAAGAATTGCATATAATAACCGAAAACGTTGTACAAAATCTTCAGATTTTCCAACAACAAAGGACTGCATCACGATTGGAAGTGAGTCAGAATCTAATGGTACAAGTGAAAAACAGAAGGATACAATATGGAACTAATATATGCATCTCAAGCTACACAAAATATGATTAAATTCTAAAAAAAATCAGAATATAAAACAATATAAAACAAAGCAGAAGGAGCTATATCAGGTATTGCACGCCATACCTTGGATCAGACTTCAAGTGAATACCACAATCAATCTGGCCATGGAAAGCAAGAAGAAGCTGAAGACGCATCTTAAATTCTCCAACGCTAGACGTCTGAATAAGTTCTTCCAAGCTGCATATATCATTCAAATTCAAGCGCATACAAAAAAGTTTATTCTTCCAACTAGCTATGGTTGAAACCTAAACAAACAATATAGATGGTGACCCACGTACCTATGAATGGTAGATAGACTATCTAAAGAAGCATCAGATGTTTGGACACGATGAAGAACACAGTATAACGGAATCCATAACTGTAAGAAAGAAGATAAGATAAGTTAAGTCCTTTAGTGTCGTTCTCAGGGAATGAAAATGCCAGAATCTACCTTTCCAGCATTCATCTCATACTGCTCCTGTACTCCATCGAGCAGAGCCGGCCACGATTCAAGCTCCATCTTCTGCCATGAGGATGCCACTATACGAATTGGCTGGAGTTGAACTGTAGAAAGCGATTCAAATCTTACTCTTATTTTTTTCACGAAAGAACAAGAAATAACTTGAAGTTGAAAAAGGTATCTTTATTTTTTTCTATGGAGATAGTTGCTTACTGGAAAGAGAAAACTTTGGAGCATTCTCCTCCAGCATCTGGCCATTACTGAGCAGAAATTGTAAAGCTGCAAGGGACTTCAAGAAAAAATAAAAAATAGTAAGACACAAATTATGGTTCTTCTATTCTCATTGAATTATCTGTATAAATGTGAAAGATGAGATGAAAAGCTGGCATATGAGTCAAGAAAAATATACCTTAGCCAGAGGAGTACTCAGTGGTATAGCCAACAACATCTGACTAACATCTAAAATCTTCTGAAGCCCTGGATGATCCGGCCACTCATTCAAAAGCGACAAAACCCTTTGCTGAAGATTTCTAAGCGGCTCAACCATACTCGCCATAGATGCTGCATTAGAATCCTGGAAAGTGATACATGCACTGGTTCAGATGAAAGTTCAACCCAGAGAGAGAGAGAGAGACAGAGAGAGAGATTACAGAAAACCAGTCTAATTTCTTATGTGTACAAACCTTGTAAAAATTGTAGGTAGCAGTAGGGTGAGAGCATCCAAATTTTGCTTCACCCTCCAAGCACAAACGAAGCAAGTGCTCTGGCATAAGGTTTTCATCCATGCTGGAGGCCAATATACCCTTAAGTTCTGTAAACAATAAAGATAAGGTTCAAAATTTGGTTTCATAGGACAAATGGAATATCTACAAAGTTAATCATAAGTTCGCCTATGCATTGATTTATAGCAGTGATCCCTTGTTCCAACTAAAACGAAGGCTCAAATTTAGGCCAATAAGTAATAATGAAGGAGACACGGATAAGTTGAAAAATATGCACAATTGTCTAACAAGCTCACCTTTAACCATCACCATTCCCAGCTTATAAGAATCGAGGAAGGAAGATAGCTTTTCTGCATCAGAGATCTGCAATACTCCAGGCTGAAAAGAACAACCCATAAATTATAAACATTTAACTATAAAGGTCACAAAAACAACAGCAAAATATATTGTTGAAGGGACTTCTACTAGGATGTGCATGCACCCAATGTATGTATTAGTTATAACAACACAACAACAATAACTGCAAAAGTATCTAGTGTGTGTGTATAAGGTTGGAGCTACATGACTAATGATCTTCTTTTTTCACTTGCACATGAATAGTTTTTATGAACATTTAAAATAATTGACAGTAAGGAAAAATACTCAACTACTTCACATGCCATGGTGATTAACCAATACAAATTACTTCAAATTAATAGAACTGCAGAACACTATAATGCCTCTGTTAATGTACAAGAAAGGAACACAATGTACTTACTCGCTCAGCAAGATCACTTGAACCAAAGACTTGATTATGCACGTAGACCATATTCTTCAAAACGGAGTCCTGAATAAGGTTCCATTCTTCCTCGAGATTTTCGGTTTCCTTCAGAGGTGCCTTAAGAATGGAATAAGACAATCATTTAGGGATATAAACACAAATGAATCGAAGTATAGACATTAGAGCAAATTATACCCATTCTGTGGGTTCCTCCTCTGCTAGCAATTCTTGCCACTCCATAGATAGTGTCTCGTCCATAAAAAAGTTCCTGAGAGATGATACATCGACTTCCAAAATGTCTTCGATCTTAAATTGACGAGTCTTAAATTTGTAGTTATGAGACTCATCATTTTGTCTCTCTTTTATTTGATCTTTCATGCTCATCCACAACTTAGAAAACTGCTCGAATATATCGCTAAGGAACTATAATTACAAACAGTAGTAATGTTAGCCAAATGATACAATCTTTCAAAACAGAAAGAAACATTTACCAAATTGGAGATTTTTCAAATACAATTAAAAAAAGTAACAAAAAAAAGGAAGCAGGAAGCATTAGAATCTTGTGTATCACCTCAAAACACTTAGTATCAATGAGCAATGAATTAATGACATCATGCGCTTTTCGAACCAGAAGATTATGATAAAGAGAAGCAGGCAATTGCAACGATGATTCCTGTGATCAAACGGGAATGTTCAGGTCAAAACAAAATGTGAGCCCTGTACTTGGTAAGTAACATGTAAGTACCATTTATTTACTGGGACTTACTTTCTTTGCAACACCCAAGAGCTTTTTCAATAGCGGAACATCCACTGGTGAAGTGTTACCAGAAACATCATGGTACAGGGATGCATGGTCGTGACCAGCAATATTGACTACAGTGGGAATGGATATAGCTGCACAATCTCTAGGAAATTGTGTGAAAGATTGGATAGTTTGCTGCAAGATGTTCAGTAAGAACATGATAAGTGGGGTGAAAATTAAAGGTTAAACACTAAATATAGATACAAAGTAAGTAGAGGAATATTACAAGAACTTGATATATGTTGTCTTGCTCGACATTTTTTAAGAATGATTTCTGCAAAGCACTGGACACAGCCAACGATAAACCTAGCTTCATCTCGAATACTGCTACTTGGATCGGTTGAATTATATCAATGTAAGAAGCATATTCATCTGACAGCCGATTGATAAAGCTGGTGGCAGTCTCCTGGGTATTCGGAAAATCGAAGGTCATTAAGGAGACAAAAACAACGAACAACAAAAAGTAGTACACTAACAATAAAACAGTAATGGTACCGATAATTTACTAATATATCAAATTCTACACTTGATGAAAGAAAACTAAATTATGCAAAATAAAGTTACCTGCCAGTTGCAAGCCTGATTATACATGTTTTGCGGATCCATTTCTTCGAGATTTTTTTGCAGAAAAGCAGATCTAACCAATTCCCAAAAATCAGCACACTCTGATTTTAGCTTGGTAAATTTAGAAGGATCCTCACGAAATACAACCTGAACCAAATCGGTTTTGTCAAACGAATAAATCATCATGTGAAAAACAAACAAACAGAGAAAATCAACTTGATGTCCTACTTGTCCATGGGTTAAATTTCAGATATAATGGTATTCCAACAGATAGGACATTATCTAGAGGACAGCGAGTTTAAGTAGGTTTAAGTCCTTGAGTAAGAAGATAAGTAATGAACGGACAAATCTGGATGCGGATGTAGAGATTTTAACCTTTCTTTTTAGCCTTCTCACTTCGTCTTCAAGTGCTTCAAGTGATAGTGCACTTTGTTGCTCATCATCTCTCGTTGAGCTTCTCCCTGCTAAATGTTCACATTCTTGACGAACCTGAAAGTAGCAACAGTGTAATAGTAAGTTGATATAGGCTCACTAGACAAATAGAGACATCCTAAGAGGACTGCCATCGTGGAATGAATAAAATGCAAAAAACATGTGAAATTAACAGATTTTCATTTTTTTTTTCCTAATAAAAATGCAGAAAAGTCTCAAGATCTTGGACTTGCTGTTACCTTGGCCCAGAGACAGCCTTGGTAGATGTAAGCTAACAAACACAAAATTGGCAGGAAAGGTAAATTTAAATTTATTTGTTTAAATATATTTGAAAACCTGACAATACAGTAAACTGTAACAGCTTTGTCATGAATTGGTGCATGGGCCTTTGTCTATGACATTTTATATTCACACTTCAAAATATACAACCATCATTTCTTCTCTCAAAAAAGATAGTCATGGGTTTTGGCATTGTGCACAACTGATAGGCATCTGATACATCTTAGTCGTATGTTGAATTAATATAAAGAAAATTATATAAGACTAATTCCAAAAAAAATACCTTTCTTTCAAGTTCAAGCATGGATATCTTATCCATTAACCGGGAATGTTTAAAAGAATATTTAATGGCTGGATCAAGATCACCAGATGAGAGTAATAGATGGAAACGCAAGCCCCCAAGGTGCAACCAAGCACGGCCAAGATTTGATAGGAAACCTACATGAGAAGGTTAAAAGATTTATTGACTGCTAAACAAAGAGCAAGTTCCAGCCCAACAGAAACAAGAATATATAATATACATGCATGTATATAATTTACCATCAGATGAACGCTGGCTATTAAGCTCCTCAAGAAGTGGTTGAATAAATTTACCCACTGAAGACTTCAATCTACTGTGGCCTGATTCTAAAATCAGCTCCCTTAGTACTTTTAAGTCCTGTGACCAAAAATACAATTGGTGTTCATTACATTATTGAATTTTTCATATAAAAAACTGTAGAAACTGCAAAATTAACTTTGTAAGCATGGCATTTGATCATCAATGAAAAAGAAATTCTACTAAACACTACCTAATTGCCCAATGCAAACAGAAAACATTAAATTCTGGCAAAGAAACATAAGACACGGAAGTCTACCTTAAGCTGACCCGCCTGGAAGGAACGGAATAATGACTTGATGTTTCCAAATATTTCAGGCTTAAAAGATTTCCTGTGTGCAAATATAATCTGAAAACACGGAACATCATGTAAAATGTAAGAACCAATCCCTAACCAGATACATATTCCAGAAACCTTCTGTACCAATAGAAACACTACCTGTTGGAACAATGAGTGGGCAGCAGATAAAAGAAACCCAGATACATCTATGGATGAGTAATCTTGCCAAAGATTTCTTGAACCAACTCTGAGCTTCAAACAGTGAACAGCGTAGTCCTTGATAGTGAAGGCACCTTGTCTAAACATAAGAATATGACCCATATAAACAGCCATTTACTTCAATAATAAGAAAGGAGATAACTAATACAGAGTAAGAGATATTACAGAATTTGATCGAGTGTTGCGATTTTGGCGGGAATGAAGAGCATATACGGCAAAGGAACATCAGAGATGCCGTCCTTCAAGAAGTTCTTGACTGGTTCAGTACAGTATGTCCACAAAGAAGAATGCCACTTAAACCACATGTCAAGGATATACGTAGCTACTTTCCTTTTCACCAAATCCACCGACTCCCAAGCACCTAATGTCCACAGAATTGTTTGATGTGGAACAAAATCTGAAGGACGCCTTGAAGAGAACTCCAGTGAATAGTCAAGGGCACGCTGGAGTTGCTTGGAAGTGTCAGACAAAGCCGGATACAGTTCTTCTTCATCAGCTAAGATGATTCTTGACAAATTCTGGAGTAGATCTCTATCAAGAGAAAAACTGGTCGCATCGCAGAGAGGAAGGGTTTCCTGCCAACTATTGTAAAAAGGCTCACTACATAATAATTCAGGACAGATACCACAACAGTCGCCTGAATTTCCAGCCACACAGGTTTGTACATTAGGCAATAAAGCAGTCTCCATCTTGCGCTTTTCAAATTCAAACCTTCCATTAAGCATACGATGCATCTCTTCCAACTGTTTAACAATGTGAGCATCATTTTGATCATCTTTTGCTGTAAAATACGACGACATGCAAACTCCTTCCATTGCAAGGGTTCGAAGCTCTTTATCGGCAGATGCAACGACAGCACTATAATCATCAGAAATTAATGACTTCCCTGCTTTTGTCATTGTTGGCCAAATTACTTCACATAATTGCAAAAGCTGGCGTACTTTTGAGTATATTTCAGCAGAGGATGGCGAAAAAGGATGACCCCCATGAGCCCATAGCATTGACTTAGGAAAGTTGACACTCCATGGCGATGCTTGAACCAAAGTCCTAAACTCCACTGATTTTTTTGTTGGGAAGATTTGATACAATTTCATTACACCCTTCTTTAATGAACGCAAAGACAAAACCAAGCACTCCAGCTGGGATGAAGTGATCCCATGACAAAATGATATGTGATCTTCAAGAAGAATTGTATATAACAAACTTAGCTCATCAAAACGAGAAGAGTCTAGTAGATTATAAAGGACCTCCTCCTCCAACTCTTGTAGACACTGAATGATATCCATCTCCTCTTTACAGAAATCATACTCACTCTGCACATCCCATTGATACAGACTCTTCCTTAATAAGCGTATACCATGTATAGCCTTAAAGAGTCGCCTTTGCAGAATCTGTAGGGCTTCATTCGGCTCAGTTAAGCATAAGCCACCTACCAACTTCAGTGAAAGCAATGGCACAAGTTGCACATTAACATTAATTTTCCCAAATGAAATAAGTTCTCTTTGACAATCAAAAACACACTTCCAAAAAGGATATCTTTGTTCATCTTTAAGTATCCTGTGAAAAGATCTGAAGAAGCTGCAGTGGAAACCGAACTGGGAGTCATACCAACTCAGCAAGAAGGAATAGAGCTTAAGATCACTCTCAGATGCCTGTTCAACCATCCAATTAGCGGCGAAAAAAAGCATCTTATTAGCACGTGCAACATCGTATCTCTCGATCTCGCAGCTGTTGGTCAACCTGTCTGAAGTAGGAAGTAAAACATGTTGTAACATGCGAATAGGAACACAGGACGGATTTTGCTTGTTGATACCTCTAAAAACACCAGCTGAATTCATTAAGGTTTTGTTTAGGCCATAGGAAGCACTTTGAGCCCCAAGGAATTCCAAATACATGCAATTCTGTTTTATAGAAACTTCTCTCGAGTAAGATGTTAAATCCCTCAACTTGATTGGCGTTGGCCACCCTCCAGGTAAAGAACACCCTAAAAAGGCGTCCACTTCAGATAATTTGGAAGGAGACAAATAAACACCCTTTGCATGTTCAATAGCACCTTTCCCCTCAGCCTCACTTAAAGAGGATATGTAAGTATGCTCCCAACTTAAATGGAGGCTCCACAAAGGTCTATTTCCGTTCATGAGTAGGTGCCGGAATAACTGAACCCAACGTTTAAGCTCAAGAAGTGTAATTTGCACTCCGAGTGTTAGACCAACATCTCTTGCAAACAAATGTGCCCCAGCCATTGCATCAACAAACTTAGATATTGGGATACCTGAATGAACTAAAAATCTCCGCACATCTCTCATCTCGTTTTCTTTCAAGTTATATCCTTCTATCCCGTCATATATCCAATAAGGTGGCATCATGAATATTTCTACACCTCGGTTTCTCATTGCCCTAGAAATTTCACCGTACCTTGGGTTAACTGTAAGGAAGAGTCTGAATTTGGAGTGAGGATGAAGCACTACTGGTCTTCCATCAACAAGACCACACTCATTGACAGTTATTGTCCCGCTTGGCTCCACCAGAGAGTTGATCCTATCAAGAACCTGTGTTTGAAAATGAAACAACCCACAGTAAGATTTGAGAAAAACATAATCAGGTAGAATAACGATATATAACTCATACAGGGAAAGAAGAAAAACAATAGTAAAGATGCATATACAAACCGTGGGATTGCAAAGATTTGCGTTCTCCAAAACAACCCATTCTCCACACTCGATAGCCTTAATAAGCAACCCTGTTACCCATTCAAACTTAGCCGAAAATACATGTTTCTTGTTATTTTCTTGCAAGTCCAAAATAGCTTTCAGAGATATATTCAAATCAATTAACGACCAGGACACAGAAAATTGATACTTCTCCAAACCCAGTTTTAGTAGTTCAATTATCTGCACCAGTGTACCCAGCGAGTTGCAGAGTTCATTCTTTTGATACTCGTCATAAGCAGCAACGGAAGTTGACATGGGTGTAAAATTTATGCTCGATAAGAAAGAGGACCATTTAGAGACCAATATTTTTCTCTCGCTTACAAGAGCCTCTACTGTAGAATCCAAACTCACACTGCAATACTCGTCAATGTACTTCTCAACCTGAGCAATAGCCGATCGAAAGTTCCGAAAAGCATTATATTGTTCAAAGCACCCAAGCAATTCAGAACTATCAGTTGCAGATGACAGATTTAGTTCGTTCAGAACATTTCCCGTAAGCTGAGAAAGCAACCTAACAAGACCAGTTTTACCAGACGACGATGGACCCACCAAAATACATAACCACTGATACTGAATGCAATTTAAGGCTGATTCCAAGCTGGAACGAATACCAGGTAATATATTAAGCTCATCATTTGTAACTGCAGATGGTTGAAAATGGTTTCTCTCAGCAACTGCGTTCCCCACAATTAAGTTTTGGGGGTTAATAAGAACTCGCGGGTACGGATTAATAAATGCCTTCACCTCAAAAATCTCTTCGTGGAGTTTTATGACCTCTCGACGATCAGCTGCTGTACGCATTCTCTGCACATAGACTACATTCAGAAAACAATCTGTTTTTGATATCTCAGGTGCCTGTTCTATAATCTGGCACGATCGGATGACATCGCGCAAGTTAAACTCCCAGGGAGAACCATCTTGACCATACTTATGAGTTAACATAGTGTCCTCATATACCCTCTTATTGAAGTCGATCAACTTCGAAAGTAATGAATCTTGAATTTCCGGATGTAGTTTCTTACAGATGTGTAGATAGTCCTCCTTCACCAACTCATCCACATAAACCTTTGTGAAACGGTTAAGAAAGGATTTTGGAAGGCCCTTCCTTCCTCCACCCTGAGTAGAAGGATTTTGGCATGCAAAAAGTCTGAAAGATGGCGGACACTTAATAGTACGCCCTAGCTCTGGAATAAAAACCTCGGCACGGTGGTCTAGTATAGCATTCAAACCCTCTAAGACAGATTGTGGAGCAAGATTGAGTTCATCCAACAGAACCCAATCCCCGTTTTTTAGAGCTTGAAGAAGGATCCCATCAGACCAAGCAAATCCCTCATCTTCATTTGGCAAATCTGACCCCAACAGATCCATCATATCTGTCTGTTCAGAGAGGTTTATTCGCACAACAGTATGCCCTGAATATTTCCCAAGTGCAACAATTAAACTTGTTTTCCCAACACCTGGGCTTCCCTCCAATAAGACAGGTTTCGAAAGCTTCATTGCTCGCAATACCCGCGATGCGTTCCTGCGAGTTGTTGGAGCAAGGAATTGAAACCCTTCACTTTTGTTAATGGAATCAATACCGAAGGAATGGTCAGGCTGCAGATTGCCTCCGGGAATATTATGCACAGATTCCCCAAATTCACCCCAACCGAAGTCTTCCATTTTGGGAATTGGCAAATCTCCTCGGTTTAGAGCCTTCAGAGAATCAACAAGAAAAATGAGGGCTTTCTCCCTCAGCTCTGCTGCATTGTGCATCGACATACTAGTCCCCAAACTAAGACCATCAAGCAAAACAAGGAACGCCCCATGTAGGAACGCATAATCAGGTCCAAGACTCTCCTCAGCTACGTTAATAAAATCAACCCAAGATAAGAGATCTCTAATAGTAAGTGATCTCCCTGTTTGTAACTGGTTGAACCATCCCCAAAATTTTATCACTGGATCCTTAAGAAATATTGTTTGTTCATGAAGTTTCTTTTCAGCTATAAGCTGAAGTTCATTTGGGTCACTGACAGAAGGGACCCATATCTCAGTGAACCGATTTCGGAGAGCGGGAGACAACTCCTTCTTGCCATAATCGCCACCTGGATTCATTGTGGCAAGAAGGAAAAAGTTTCTGTCTGCAGTTCTGCTCTCTAAATCTGGCCCCCCCTTCTCTGCCAAAAACAATTTCCTTTCCGGCTCCAAAACACTGTTCAATCTTTCAAGAACACTATCATCTGCCAAGGAAATCTCATCGATGAGAAATAGGTGGCCACCCTCCATCGCTTCTATAAGAGGCCCATCTTGCCATGAAAATATAGTCTGCCACTTCTGATGCAGACCGATAAGACCCATGTCATTCATGTCACCCTTAATAGTTTGCTCAAATTTTTGAAGATCATCCTCCGTGACATCCGGATGTGACACCTGACCTTTTCTGTAACTAGTTATGATCAAGTTGAGCTGGTCAAACATCGAAGGAGCTTCAGCAATATCGCCAGTTAGTGCTACGGAGCCAGGAAAGTGAAGGATGACATTCGAGATCATTAGTTGATCCACCAACTTTTTGAAGTCATTCATCAACTTAGATCTATCGCGCAAAGGGTAGAAACCACCAAGGAAGTCTGATGTCTCTGTATGCTGATGGCAGTTTAAAATGTGTATCTTGGACTTCAAAACCTCACTCAGTAACTGGCAAACTCTAGTCTTTCCACCACCTGTCTCACCAACTAGTAGGACCGGCTCATGCATCTCATAGCAACGCTTAACAAGAAAATACAGACGCCTCATACTTTGGGTCCACGATATACTGCAAAACATTTTGATATAATCACAAATGAGGTCAAGTATATAACGCACTAGGTACCACACTTTAGTAACAGTTTCGCCAAAGCAACCCTACCTGCTACTATGCTCTGATTCTTCAGCCATTTCCTGAAATATATACACAATAGAAAGTAGCCGATATTACAAATTTGTAGGTAGAATTTCCAAGGAGGGTTGAAGCATACGAAAGATAACCATAGCTAGCCAAACCAAGTATTAATAAACTGTTACAGAAAGATATGAGTATACCTGCCCATACAAGTTGTCCTTGGTAAAGTTCGCGCAAACCTGTTTCTGCAGAACTTCTAGAACAATATTTTTCTCACTTTCATCTCTCAGCCGTTCGGCAAGGACAAAATACCCATCTCTTGCCAAATCTTCTTTACATGTGCCCAATTCTCTGAAACGGTCAGCCCAACGAAACAGGTCTCTCGGTGTTATAAAACCATGTTTTCCAGCAAAAATCTTTCTGTTCTGCCTATGCAATTGCAAATCCTTCATAACTTTAACCATTCTTTTGGCATAAGGTGGCGGGATTTTACATCTTGACTCTAATATTGTACTTAGCTCCCCATCTGGAATTTCGTCAACATGGATCTCCACAAAACGATTACGGAAAGCCCTGGAGAGCATTTTACGCCCGCCATAGACTGTCGGTGGGTTTTGAGTGGCGAAAAGCATAAAATTTTTATGTGGCCGAATAGCTTCCTGCAATTCAGGAACAAAAAGTTCTCGATTGTCATCTAATAGTCGATTCAATGCTTCTAACACATCCGAAGGTGCAAGATTAAGTTCATCCAAAACTATCCAAGCCCCAGTACGAACAGCCTGAACCAAAACACCTTCTTGAAACACAAGCTTTCCGTAAGCATCAGTAATGTATGAACCCAGATATTCTTGTAAATCAGTATGTTCATGGTTATTAATACGAACAAACTTATGACCAGTAATTAAAGCAAGATAATGCACAAGGCTTGTTTTACCACTAGAAGTAGGTCCCTGTAAGAGGACAGGGTATTTCTTGATGAAAACAGCACGTGTAAGGTTCCTTAAATGTTCTCTAACACTTGCCGTAAGAACATAATTCTCAACAAACTCAGAACGCGGCCCATTTGACTCCAAACCACTCTCCAGTGGTTCCAAGTACCGGTCAAAGGGAAGATCTTGAGGCATAATCCCTCCTAGCAAATGTGAAACAATCATTGTTCTCATGAGTTCTGCACTAGGTCCATCCAGTAAGGTAAGAAAAAACATGCAAAATCCATCATAAAGGGCTCGTGGAAAGCCAAACTTCTTTCCTGCCACCCTCGTAAATTCCAATGCACGGTAGAGAGACCTCAAACTGAATTGGGGTTTCTGATTGGCACCATCTTGCAGCATCTCTAAAGATTTTTCCTTGGCTGACTTATAGAAACGAACTATTTTGATCACCAACTGTTTGTGGCTCTCATCCAAGTATTGATTTATAAAGAGAGACAAATCATCTTCATCCAACACTTCATCAACAAAATATTCCGAAAATCTGCTCCTTAACATGTATGGTAAATCACGTTTCCCAGCATCAGTAGCAGGATTCATACATGCAAATATGCGGAAGTCCGAATGACGTTCTATATAATCAATATCACCTCTTTCAGCTAAACAAAGTGATCCACCTTCTCCCTCTAGAACACCAAGAACCCTTTGTAATGTCTCTGGAGGAGCTAGATTAATTTCATCAAGTAAAATCCAGTGACCTTTTCTAAGTGCAGTAATAAAAGCTCCTTCAACGAAGGTAAAGGCCATGCCAGACGAAGAATCAAGCTGCTTACGAGCAATGTCGAGTTTAACAAGAAAACTTCCCCAGGCCTGAAGTACATCTTCACCCAACCTTTTTTTCCGTTTTCCAGATGCTTGCTTTTCACAATCTACAGGAGGAGGAGAAGCTTTCCGAAGCCTTGACTGTATAACCTGTAGCAGCTTTTTCCAATCCTTTCTTGCTCGAAGTTCTTCCAAACCGTCAATAAAGATCTTATTTACCTGAGCATCCAAAAGAACACTTAGTATGTTAACCTCATTAGAATTTCCTATAGAAATAATTTTCTGAAAGTGAAGTTTACCTTCATGGATGTTGTTTTTGAGAACAGCTCAATGAATTCGTTATAGAGAGGGATGCAAATGAATTGAGGATCAATAGGCTTAAGCCCACCTAATAAATCGGCAACATCACTTTGCTGACTTAGATTCTGGAACACAAACAAATTAGATATCAGATTTCCTGCTCTGCACAGATCCATACCCTGGAAAGAACTATGGAAAGTGAGAAAATACCAAGACAGTAAGCGGCTGACCCAGCCTCATTGCTAGATTCTGTACAAGCGTAGTTTTCCCAGTACCAGTTTCACCAACCAAAAGAACGGGCTCATTGTACTTGACAGAGCAAGCTATCTTCTCAAGGACATTTAACGAAGTACGTAGACCAACAAACGGTTTCAATTTTCGTATCTGAAAACAAATTGACAAGCCATTAGTGACTTTGAAAATATCAATGTACACACACTGGCTGGTCCACTGCAGCATGGTATCCACACTATAGACCAAACTTCACTCAGGGCATTCTTGGGCAACTCAAATCGTCAAAAGTTAAGCAAAGAGAAATATGTAGAAGATACAGCTCACCAAAACACTAGTTTAAGTAAGTATACTTACCACAGGCTGAGAACGTTTGAGGATAACCCTTCCAACTCGCAGATCCAATTGATTATCCTACAAAGGAGGTGGGAATATAAATAGATGAAAAAAAAAAGACTCAAACGATAAAACCGATCATAATGGAACAGCAGAAACCTGAATGATAATCTTATTAGGAGGATATAAAGTTTCTGCCTCTGTGACTGATACACCCCAAATCTTTGCAATTTCCTTCCTCATTATTTTGCTGTTTTCAGAAGAAGCTGAGGAGGCTGCAAAAACATCTACTGCCTGAAATAAAACCCCGTAAGTATGCATTGTGTTTTAGCAAGTAATTCATGTATTTTGCCACAGATATGACCACCTGTTAATAGAATGGGACTGCACCCAAACTTACCTCTTGATAAATACATTTGGATTCATGAACTGTCAAACTAGTTCCTACAAAGCTGAGTCCTAACCCTGTAATTCTTTTGCACCATTTCAAAAGATCCCTGCAGTAGAGAAAAAGAAGGCACTTAAGAACATTCATTAGAAGATTTAAGATTTTATGATAAAATCGCTACTAGAAATTAATTTATCATACCTTAAAGAAAACCTGTTGGAAGATTGAAATCCTCCGATTTGTTGTGAAGCGACAACACTAACAGTTTCGAAGGTTTCTGGAGGAAATGAAGACTTATGTCATATATGTATTGACATTCAAATGCAGCATACATTCTATCAATATATAATGGCTCAAGCCTTTCCTTCAAAAAAAAAAAATGCAGCATACACATATGAAACAGAACTAGCATACCTATAATCTTCTCTGCAACAGTGTCGTCCAATTGGAGATACCGTTTTTTTACCAAGTCTAGTAAATCTTTATTATTAGGTGGTCCAATAAATACTCTTCGCCAAAGACCACCAAACGATATCCTCCCTGCAAAGTAGAAGCACTACCCCATCAGTATTCGCAAGGAAGCTTAATACAATGGAGAGACAGATGAAATCAAAAAGAAAAAAGGTAAATATAGAATCACCAAACCTGTACAAATGACACAAGTATAATATATAGGCCTCGGAAACTCTGTTTTTTCTAGCATAATGGTAAAAAAACTGAACGAGGTTTATATTCAAGGTTCACCCAACCTCCAGGGGCTGAAAACAGACATCTCTCAAACACATATTTCGACAACAGCTCTAAACTCGGGCTAATGACATTATCAGAGTCTGAGCTGTTCTGTCTCAGTTCTGAAAGATGCTTAAACCCTAGAGTTAAGGAATACAATGACAACCACCACTCTACCATTCCAATACTCCTGAAAAAGATTAGGTTGTAGTCCAGACACCTCAATTATATTTTGAGTATCCAAACGCTACTACATACGAAGGAAGAAAAAAGTATGCACCTGAACAGTGAGCAATATCATCCTTTGAAATTGATATTGTGGCGAACAATCGAAAGCTACGTGCCACACTGATTGCCTGCAAAAAGTTATGTATACAGTAAGACTTCCAAAGCAAAAGGATTGCCAGCATAGTTCATCACGCAAAAAAGATCTTAAAAAGCTCAGAAAATCCAAGGAAAAGAAAAAAAAATCAGCAGGATTCGAGAAGCTAGTCCTTATGCGGATGGGAAGTTACGGACAGCCCTTCTTTTAGGACAAATCAAAATGATTCATATTAAAATTACGAGAAGAAACGTTGCAGGAAAAGAAAACGGCAGTGTACGCCTAAGAATAGAGACAATCAAACAACTACAAAGAAATCTGTATTTTTGTGTATGTGGATGCAAACTAAGCATGGGTAACTATACTTAAATAGCAAATATTACCTCCCCGCGGCCAGTTACAAATGTACTTGCACCTTCCAATAGAGGTAATAGAACGCTTTGTACATCTGATGGCGCTTTATCAAAGTCCTCGAAGACTACCCAGAGTCCATTCAGAAGAGCCTAAAAGTAAATGTAAGTACGATCAAGTATAATAAAGGACAGACATCAACCATCCACTAAATTAACTAATACCTAGACTTCACAAACCTGAGTAAGAGAACCCGGCTGCCATCGGAATTCACCAGGCTGCTCAGTACATATATAACTTCCGATCAGAGTTTTGCCATCCATTTGTTCATCCATGTGAATAGATAAAACTGAGAGAGAAAAAAAGAAGTGTTGATGTACAATTCTGAAAATCACAACTATACTAAATAGTTGTGATGATTCTGCATTGGTTAAGCTGTTAAGCTGCAGCAGGAAAATATAAAAGAGATCTTTCTAAAAGGCATACCTTGATTTCCACTCTCTTGGGCCAATGCATTGATTAATGCTGTCTTTCCAGCACTAACAGGACCATACAGAAGTATGGGCCAATTCTGACTGACTGCCAAAAGGGCCATCTCATAGCTCTTCCGAACAGTAGAGGTCAAATGAAAGTTGCTATCTACCGATTTCACATTCCTAAGAAAATTGAAGTAATGGAATGTCAACCATGCAAACAATCCTGTTGAAAACAAAACTGGAACTCCAGATAGAGCTTACAATCGATATATCCTGCCTACCTAGATTTTTGTTTTCTGTTCTTTCTAGATGACGCATCCACTTGATCAGAGCTTGATGAGCACTTGGTCAGAACCTTATGCCCAAAAGACTGCAAACAGCGCTCCAGATTGAAATTATTGCTCCCTTCAATATCACAGACCTCTTCCGGATCAAGAAGGAACCATCCAAGCTTTTCGAGTGATACATCACGACAAAATTCTTCCCAACTGAATATGAAAACCAGATGAAGAAAATAAAATGACCGAAAATTGTTTCCAATTATTGTTTCTTGGAGGTAGCTAAATTTGCCCCACAAAAAAAAAAAAATAGTAGAACAAACCGTAATAAGCATCCAAGAGCATCTTCTTCAACTAGACCAAACTTTGCAGTCGCTCTATCATTCAACTTCAAAACAATAGACAATATTTGTGCTGTACACCATCTTATATCCACGACAAGATCATTTTTAATGCTTGAGTCAACAACAATTATAGATTGCTGTACAAGGTCTAAGAAAGAAGACCAGTCCCAACTTTCAGAAAAGATCCGGGGTTCTATATTGAGGAAACGTAATGATGCACGAATGGCATTCAACAGATGAGTTCCATCCTACACAACAAAGGCAGATGTTAGACGATTCTGAGTTACTACACCAGTACACTACCAAGCAAGAAAATAGGCTTTAACGTTGATTTCAACAACTTCAACGTTATGTATATACTACGGACACACGCAAAGTAACCATTTCATCATAAAATTTCCAAGAGTATAACATGGGTTCCTCCAGTTCTAAATTGAGAGATTTGCCCACCTTTTCAAATGTCTATTGGACTCTCAGTTTGTCATTCCACAGTAAGTTCTGATGACAGATGGATGACCACAATTTTTACTATGAAAAAGAACAAGTAGGGAGAAACAAACTACCACTAGCATCTCTATTCGATTTTAATAATTAACAAAACAAACTTGGATCCCTTAATCGTAGTCTACCTCAGCACTAAACATCAGTACAAGATGGAAGAAACCATACCTCTAATGTAAGTCGTGAAAGTGAATTTGTTGCCAAGAGTCGTTTGAAGGGAGGTGGAGCAAATTTGAAATAAGTTAAAACGGTCCTGCATAAAATAAACACATGTTACCAATTGCATGCAAAAATGGCATAACAACACTAAAATGCCCGCAGTAAACTGGAAACAGCTAGTAAATCCAACAAATAGGTATCCCCAACATACCCGAGTAAAAAAGGTGCCAAATCAAGTGCACGACAAAACGCCAAGCAAGCAAGTTCATGAAGCTTCAAACCGATCCCACTCCTAACACTCTCCCTAATACTCACTACTTCTACTACTTCTACTACTTCTTCTTCTCCAGCTTCCATCATTATATCATCATCATCATCACCCCGTCTAACTTCTTCCACCACCATCATCATATCATCAGAATCAGTATCCGTTCCCAAATTATGAACCAGACGCAATTCCGCCACAACTTTGACAACGATTTTCAAAGCAATAGGTCTAAAACAACCCATAATCGGTATCGTATAGTTCGAATCCACGAATAAATCCGCTAATGCTTCTACTAATTCCTTCTCCTCTAACTTATCTCCCTATATATCAGAAAATCAAATTTAATCCCTAAAAAAAAAAAAAAAAAAAAAAAAAAAAATCAGAATCAAAATGCTGTTTTACCTTCTGTAAGAGAGAGTTTAGTCTGGATGTAAGGTTAGGGCAACGATAAAGAAACCTTCTGAGAGAAGATTGGAGACTGAAACTACCGTCGATTGACATCTTTACCTGCAAAAACAAAAAACACAAAAAAGAATATCCAAACAAAAATGGTAAAGATGAGTATCAGTATAGGAAAACCCTAACAACAACAACGGACGGCGTTGGGAGGTGATTGATTGATTGATTTTCTCAGGCGGTGCGGTGGAAAAACGGACTGAAAAAGGAAGAGGAGGAAGTAATATGAGGGTTTAGGGCTCTTTCAGGGTTTTAGGGACTTGAAAGCGGCAAACAAAAGGGTTAACTCGGTATAGATGAGAATCCAGGTTAAGGTGTAGCCATTTTGGTTGAGTCGGTTGGATATTGTAGTTGAAATGCCTGAAATAACCTTGTTCGAGAGATGGGGATTTTTGGGTTTGTGTCTTAAACCCTAGATTTTTTTATCTTGTCTTTTGAGTGATTCTTAGATTGAACGAGCTTTAGCTTAGGCTTATGGGGTTCTAGTTTGGCTTTTGCTTCCATTTCCAAGTCAGCTGAAACTCGTTACTAAGTCTTGTGATGAATTCCAGATTGAAACACATAACGTTGAACCAAACAGTGCATATGTGCAAAATCAAACATCTCGGGGAATTAGGACCGTTGGATCAGATGAAATAGGTTAGATGCTTGGAATATCCTTGAATTTTTGGTTTATGTCTTAAACATAAATTTTTTACTTTGTTTTTCAGGGATTTTAGTTGAATGTGGATACCCCAAGTCTAACAAGGTCTAATGGTCTAGGATATACCTATCGAGGCCCATTTAAAGGGTGAAAAGGGCTTGGGCTAGGGGTTTAAAGAGATTCAAAAGATAAGCAATGTCAATTATGTGAATAGGTGATTAAGAAGACACATGGCAATCAAAGATTAAGAAGAGATCTTTATAAATAAGATCCTAATGAGACCATTAAAGGGGATGACTTCTTAGAGAGAGAAAAGGAAGGGAGAGAAAGAGAGAGAGAATCGTTACCTCTGTGACTCGGATCGGATTTGTATCTAACCCCCATTCACAGTTGGCGACCACACCAGGAGACCGATTTCGAGTCCAGTGGAATGAATTCGGCGCGAGAAACACCCAGCGCGCCAAGGAAGAATGTCGAGCAGGTTCTTGAACCAGCCGGAGATTATGTTCTACTGTAACACGAGCCGACGGACAACGATAATGAAGATGCGAGAGGAAATGAAAGGGTGTCAATGGGAATCCCAAGCGCGCAGATAGCACAAACGCAGGGAAGAGTTGGACCATCTGTTAGTAATGAAGCGCAAGACTTGAGCCTAGATGACATGCGACAGGAGTTTGCAGTGCACGCAAAAAGACAACAGCGATTGGTGGTCTTAATAAGACAAAAGGAAGACGTGGCTATGATAGGAGGTACCGGTCTGGTTAACAGAGTTGATAATGAGCCAAACATCACCGGAATTATCACCGGAAAGCAAGCACCCGCCGTTACGAAGGAAGCCCACCCAGAAATGGCAAATCCCAGCGCGTCGAGCGGAAAAATCTTCGAGGAAGACTTGGCTAAGTATATTGAGGAACACTACCGTGTGGCAAGGCAGGATCATGGATATAGCTCTCTCGATCCTCCATACACAAAAGGAGGTCGTCGCTTATAAGTTCCCGTCTGACTATACGTCTCCCTAGTTTAAGATGTACACAGGGCAGGGGAACGCGCGAGAACATCTAAGCCTCTTCCTCTCAGCAATGACTGAAAACACGAGAGATGGGAAATTATGCATGAAGAAATTCTCAAAATCTTTATCTGACACCGCATACACCTAGTATGACAATCTGAAACCCGGGAGTATCGTGACATGGGAGGAGATGGCGCGTTTGTTTCTCAAGAAATTATTTTCTACTAAGAGACGGGTGACCATTGCCGACTTGGCTCGAACGTCAATGGGAATTGATGAAGATCCCATGAAGTATATCACGAGGTTCAGGAGTCATGCACTCGAGTTAAGTGAAGACGTGCCTGAGGACAGATTGGTGGAAATTTGTGTTGGTAGAATGACCGCCACACTACGTTTCGCTTTATCAAATTTTCAGTTCCAGACGTTCGTGGAGTTGGAGGAAGCCACGGCACGAGTGTCTGATTGCCTCGGGATTCCATCAAGCGAAGATGGAACAAACTTGGTATAATTCGGTTAATTCACTAAGCCCGGCAGTTACCAACGCCAGGCCAATTCCAGGAAACAAGCGCACAGCGTCATTCCAACCATACCAAGGCACGGGACCACAAGGGGGATGAGGAGGAAATAACTTCAATAGCCAACGCCCCATTTCGCCACCCATACCATGCACAAAGGAGCAGATCGAAAATCTCGTTGACCAGTGGGCGGCTAACAGAGAAATCAATTTGCCACCAGCGGTGGTAGACCTAAACACGGTCGACAAAGCGCATGAACGGTACTGCCACTTCCACATAAGAGTGAATCATCCTACCCTCAATTGTTATGGCGTACGAACCGCGTTTTGGAGAAAGGAGAAGGCAGGGGAAATCGATCTCGGGCGACAGAAGATAGATAAAGACCCCCTGCCTAAGCATAGCGCCATGATGATTTCCCATGACCCACGAGGTGAAGAGTGGGCGCCTTGGGAAGATACTAAGGAGGAAGTTTGTGAGTTGGCCGTTGAAAAGTCGTTGTTTGAAGGAATAGGCGGCGTCGCTTTTCAATTTTCCAAGACCATCATCGCCCAACAGTTTTTTGATTCCCTCGGCTTCAGCGAAGATCAGACCAGAGAAGCGTCTCAAGCAATCGCCGCGGTAGCAGCGGGACATCAGGTCGTCTCAAAGGGAAGAGTCACCTTTGACGATAGCGATACATGCATCCCCGGGGAGGACTTACGCCCGATGTATCTCACCGCGACTATCAACAAACAACAATTGCGAAGTGTATTTATTGACGGAGGAGCTTCGCTGAATCTCATTTCAGTACGTACCTTGTATCTGTTGGGAGTACCAAGGGGAGACATCAGAGAACGAAAAACAATGGTACGCGGTTTCGGAGATCACACCCAGGAAGCGATAGGGATCATATGTCTTACCGTATTTATCGGACTGATCAGAGCGTTCGTGCCCTTTCATGTATTTGATGATCATCCCTCGTTCCATCTACTGCTAGGCCGCTGATGGATACGTGATCATCGGGTCGTGGCGTCTACTTATCATCACTTCATCAAGACAAACATCGGGGGTAAACAGTATAGGATCCCGACCACCATCAATCCTTTTGGACCCGAGGAGGCGTACATGGCAGAAGCCGTCTTTTACAACCAAGCAGAACAGAGCGAAGTGGGAAGAGGAAGAGAAGGTCGCGGTCTTCAGTCCTACTCGTTTGATTACACCTGAAGAGAAGGTGTCCGTGTTCGATCCCAAAAGGTTAGGAACGCCGGCAAAAGGCAAAAGCTAGAACCAGAACCCCAATTCCATCGTTTCACTGCTCAGAGCGGGGGACACGTTTATAGGTTATATCAATCAGCGAAGGTGATGTCAACTGACCAGTTGTGTGAAGCGTCTACAAGTCAGGCGATATCACCTCCCGAGGAGGACGAGGAAGTAACGGCGGAGCCTTTACCAACAGAAGAGCCCGCGAAAATACCATCCCTAGATGAAATGGAGGAGGTCATTATTAGAGACAAGGACGAGTATTTGATCAAGATCAGCGCTTTATTGGGAAAGGCGGAGCGAAAGAAGATGATTGAGTTGTTGAAAGAGTACAATGATGTCTTTGCTTACACGTACAGCGAAATGTCAGGAATAAACGCGGAGTTAGTTGCTCACTCCTTGGACGCAATGCCGCATGCTCGACCAGTGAAGCAAAGGAGTCGAACTTTTCATAAAGATGTCTCTTTGGCAATAAATAAGGAAATTAAACGCTTGGTGGCGGCAAAATTCATAGAACCCTTAAAGAATGCGCCATGGTTGTCAAATATCGTACACGTCATGAAAAAGGATGGAAAAATCCGATGTTGTGTTGACTACAGAGACTTAAACAGAACCTGCCCCAAGGATGAGTTCCCAGTACCTAATGTGGATACACTAGTAGACGCGACCAGTAATCATCAAATGTTCTCGTTTATGGACGGCTATAGTGGTTACAACCAGATCAGGATGAACGTCGTGGACGCGCATAAAACGGCGTTCCAAACACCTTTCGGCTGCTTTTACTACGTAGTAATGCCATTTGGGCTAAAAAAACGCTAGAACAACGTACCAGCAAGCCATGGTATCCATTTTCCACGATTTGATCATAGACCAGTTGAGGTGTACGTCGATGATATCGTGGTCAAATCCCAAAATAAGGAAGATCACATGAGCCACCTGCGGATGGTATTTGAGCGTTGTAGACAATACAAGCTCAAGATGAATCCTCTGAAATGCGCTTTCGGGTCACATCCGCTAAATTCCTGGGATTCATGGTCACTAGTAGTGGATCCAGGAAAGGCGCAAGCAATACTTAGCATGGATATACCCACCAACGTACAGGAACTACAAAGCTTCCTTGGAAAGATATCCTACGTCCGAAGGTTCATACCAGGCCTGACACAAATGATGGCAGCCTTTACCCTACTCCTGAAGAAGGGATGCTCGTTCCAGTGGGGAGAGATCCGGCAAAACGCTTTTGAAAATGTAAAGAGATGTCTAACTTGCCCCCGAGTCCTACAACCACCAATACCCGGCGAGCGTCTGCATCTTTATTTAGCATACACTTTTAAGGCTATAGAGGCGCTCCTCGCTCAAGATCTAGGAAATGACCAGCTTTTTCCAATATATTATGTAAGTCACATTCTGAAAGACGCCGAGATAAGATATCCTCGGATCGAGCAAGCGTGTTTAGCGTTGATCTACGCGGCCCAAAAGTTGAGACCGTATGTGTTAGCATACTAGACAGTAGTAATCACCGCGGCAAACCCTATGGTCTACTTGGATGAGCGGCCATACCTAACCAGTCGAACCGCGCGATGGTCCCTCCAGTTGTAAGAATTTGGACTTCATAACCAAAAGACCAGAGGCATAAGAGGACAAGCAATCGCAGACCTTTTAGCCGCGTTTCCAGGGAGTGACGAGGCCTACATCCACGAGGACATTCCGGGAGAAGTGGCGGAACTCAACAAGAAAGACGCTTGGGATATGTATTTTGATGGATCGTCTTATGGATCGTACGGAGGGGCGGGAATCGTGTTTGAGACGCCGCGGAAAGAGTTACTCTCGTTCGCCTTCAAGCTGGACTTTGTATGCAGTTACAATGTGGCCGAGTACGAGGCATTCCTGATAGGCCTTAAACGCGTCGAGCAAATGGAGCTCTCTCGATTACGTGTACATGGCAACTCCAAGTTAGTAATTGGCCAAGACGGTGGTGATTTCCACGTCAAGGAGGAGCGTCTGGCGCCTTATCGCGCGGAAGCACAAGAACAAATGGCTAAACTGACTCTGGTAGAATTGGGACATACGGGAAGAGCCATGAATAGACACGCTAACGCCTTAGCAACACTGGCGGCAAAAATCAACTTGAACGACAAGGAGAAAGGCTCGATCACTGTGCACAGACAAGAATTCCCCAGTACTTGGCTGCAAGAAATGAAATTCGAAGAAGAAAACGACTGGAGGAGAGGAGTCATGAGAGAGCTCGACAAACCCAAAGAAGAAAGATCGATGATGTTTAAGAAACTGAAATCCTTTGTGGTCATCAAGGGGCAGCTCTATTACCGAATGGCTGGCAGGGCATTGGCGCGATACGTAGGAAGCAAAGAAGCGGGAAAACTCATGGCCAAAGTTCATCAGGAAACTTGTGGACACTCAGGGGTGATCCCTCTATACAGAAGATTACAAAGGAAGGGTTTATATTGGCTCGAAATGGCAACGCAGTCCGCGGCATTACAGGGTAATTGCACAGAATGCCAGTCGCCACCACAACCGTCAGAAGTATGCACGATTGAGGAGTTGGACTGGAGACAACCATACATCAATTACTTGAAGAATGGTCTACTCCCGGGCGATGAAACACAGGCTCTCGTGATAACAAGAAAAGCAGTGCGGTTCTTTATCACTAATGGAATATTATACAGGAGAAGCTTCGATAACGGGGCGTTGAGGTGCCCAAGTAAGGAGGAAGCGCAAATTGTAATGAAAAAAGCTCATGAAATTGAGCACCAAGGGAAGCGTAAGCTATTCGTACACATTCACGAAGGTGGATATTACTGGCCTACAATGGAGGCCGATACGACTGAATTCGTCAGAAGATGCAACATCTGCCAACTTCAAGGGAATGTGATACAAGCGCCACATAAAGATTTACATAGCGTGGTCGCCCCATGGCCCTTTAACAGCTGGGGTTTGGATCTGATCGGTCCCATAAACCCTTTGTCTCCAACTCGGCATAAGTATATAATCACCGCGACGGAGTACTCAACCAAATGGGTGGAAGCAGCGCCCCTACGAAATTATGAATGACAGACCATAGCCGTTTATTAAAGAATAATTATTTGCCCTTTTGGCGCGCCTATGATTATCCGTTCAGATAATGGCACCTCATTCATCAATCAAAAAGTGGTGGATCTGCTAGCTAAGTATAACATAAAGCAGCACGCGTCTACCGAATATTACCCCCAAGGGAACGGGCTAGCAGAATCCACCAACAAAACGTTGATGCGTATTCTAATCAAAACTGTCCATGATCACCATAGAAGTTGGCACGGGAAACTCCCCCTGGCGTTATGGGCGTATAGGATTTCCAAGAGAAGCTCCACGGGGGCCTCACCCTATTCCCTAGTATACAGAGAAGATGCAGTCCTCCCAGCTGAAGTTGCAGTGCCATCTGCTAGAGTGGCTATGGCAAGCCACAACGAGCCGGATAATGTGGACAGAATTGCGCACCTTGATGCACTGGCAGAACGAAGGGCTAAGGCAGAGCGTTTCCCTGAAACCTACAGGGCCACTAAGGCGCGCTATTACAATAAGAAGGTGATACCGCATAATTTTGAGGTCGGGGACATCGTATTGAAAATCGCGAAACATGTGCAAAGAAAAGCTAAGGCGGGGAAGTTTGCAGCGAAATGGCGCGGACCCTATATTGTGCGAAAAGTTGCGGAAAGCGGTTATTACTACCTCAGCCACATGAGCAGAAGGGAGATTGACACGCCAATAAATGGTAAATGTATCAAATTATATTACGCTTGAACGAAGAGCTCCAGTGATAGTAGCGGCTGCCGTATTTTATATATATATATATATATATATATATTTATGTATATATATATATATAGCTAAAACTATCTTCTCGTTTTAGCTCGGTTCATTAATAAAATTAAAAAGGGGCGTCTTACAAACACACCCCATCCTTTTTTTCATGTTTAAATCATTATTGCTGTCATCATCGTTTGGGCACTGAAAACCCTCAAGGAGCACACTGAACACGCTGCCTCAGGAGCGCACTGAACACGCTGCCTTTCAATACACAAATTGACTCAACACAAGTGCACTGAAAATCCTAGTTGATTGGGCACTGAAAACCCTTAAGGAGCGCACTGAACACGCAGCCTCAGGAGCGCACTGAACACGCTGCCTTCTAAATACATGTCAATTATAACACAAGGGCATTGAAAACTCTCTAAAAGCGCACTAAATACAGAAACGCGTCATCATTATGATAACCTAATAATGGACGCACGAAGCAAATCCCACTTCGCATACTTAATAAACTGGAGGAAACGACATACTACATTTTGAATCAGTACACTTTCACGAGCCTAAAGATCCTCGAAATTAAAATATCAAACATTGGATGATTCGGCCAACTCTGCCTCACATTCCGCAATGCGCTCTACTAAAATTCGACAGTCTCCTTCGCGTATTGAATGATCTTCTTCTTTAGCAAGCTTTTGAAGGAAATCATTATAACGACGACGCGCCTTCCTTGCTAAAACAGACTTAGCACTTACCCATTGGATCAAACTCATTGTTTCACGTTGATCAACAATAGTAGCGCGTATATCCATATATTGTTGTTCATGTATGCGTAATAAACTCTCTTCCTCGTGAAAAACACCGCGTAAGCGTTTCGCTTCCTTCTCTAATTCAGCACGGGCCAAAGCACCTGGAGTAGCAGGAAGAGCCAGCACCCATAAGCCATCTGCATAAGCCATTTAGCTACTTGAAACTAAATGGCATGAACGAAAGTATTTTATAAACACAAGATCAACGCGTTTAATATATAAAAAGCCGTCCTAGGCATGCACAACACGTGTCCAAAGGAAAATACATTCCGATTTAGCAAACAGCCATACGGCATCTACATAAAACAAAAGATCAAACTAATGGCATAACAACGCCTACAGCAAGGGTGCACCTGAACCGTTCTAGCTCTTCATCAATATCTCTCACAAACTGCTCGGCTTCAAGCAGACTACTGAGAGCAACGGTACGCCGACTGTGCGTCCAATCCATGCGCTGACGCAGCATCACCTCATTATTAGAACCAAACTGGACACCAGGAGCAACCCCAGCAGCGCACGCGGCTTCCCATTCAGCATGATGATCATTAAACCTGCTGAAGAGCCTCATAATCTTCTCGCCTATGAGTCACCAATAACTCTTCCTCTTCTTTAACCGATTCTAGCCGGCCAATTTCGCGCTCAAGGTCTAGTGGAGTAGACACGGAGGGGGTTGAAGCTAAGGCAATAAAACCGCGTAAACGAAAAGGCATCTAGAGACAATCTTTAAAAGAGGAAAAAAAAAACACAACTAGGGTAAAGAACAACAATTGAACATATACATACACACACACATATATATATATATTCAAGCACCTACATTCAATAACATGCATTTATTATTACACGAATATCGAAAAGACACAAGCCCACTTTTCAAGAGAAAAACATTTTGTAGATGCTTCGACACCGAAAAGCACGAAACAAAACATAAGCGCGGTCTAAAGACATATCTATCACACGAAGGGCGCGAGAAATGTCATACTGCTTAAAGTAGAGAACACTCGACAAGCCCTACAATCCCGAAGGCGCGCTAATATGACTCCATCAGGCTCATGACCAGACAACCTCAACCCCTGCGCCAGGGAGCTTACCTCGGAAAATTCAATACACGAGTCGTCCGTCAATTTTTCAAAATAAACAAGGACTACTCCCATGACAGAGCTGGCCTTGCGTAATGCGCGAATGTCTCTGACAACTTCTTCGCTTGACAGCACCATTCTGCTTACCTAAAACTCAAACAAACCACGACACACAAAAAAATAGCACTATATATATGTATGTAAATTAACCAACAGTCATTAAACCCAACATGCAAATCTAGCACAATACCCAATGTTTACCAATCAAACGACAACTAATTCACTCAAAAAAAAAGAGAGGGGAATTCATAAATCTGCATCAGCAAGCTCGTCCAACTCCCTCTGCTTAGCCTCTAGCTCAAGGCTGACTCGACGAGCATCATTTTCCACCGCAGCCAAGACGTCAGTAGCAGTACTGAACTCCGTGGCAATCCTCCTTTGATCAGCCCTTTTGGTCACAACATCCACCTCCAGGCGCGCCTTTTCCTTCACCAGTTGTTCGATCCGGAAGGATTACTTCGACGTCCTGGGATCATGCTTGGCTTTCACCCTTTTCATTAATTCCAGCATCTAGGCAATGTTGAGCCGCATAAGTTCAGCCGTCGAAAGAGTCTCTTCCCACGCTATCATTGGTTCAGTTGTGTTACTCTACATTTTACAAAAAAATGGTCATAAAAGGGACTCCCTCCCTTCGAACCCTACGGGGCCTCCGGTAGGCCCAATTTGAGTGTAGTAGAATAATAAATTCGTCTTCTACTATATTTTCGATAAAACTTAATGTTTAGTCATTTTTCTCGGAAAAAAGATTGGGATTATTCCTATATCAGTAAGAGCATCTCCAATAGTGGGTGGAAAAATTCTTATGTGGAGGTCTTATTTAGACCTTTATTTTGAAGGGTTTATGTGGGTTAACCTTAAGACTAGTAAATTATCTCCAACGGTGGATGTTATAACCTTCGGGATATCTTATGTGGATAAGATCTTAACCATTTAATTTAAATTAAAATTGAGGGTCTTCTCGAAAGTCTAGTTAAGACTTTCTCTAACACCTTTTGTAGTCCATGCCATCACTCGTAAACTCAAAAACCCCACTATTGGAGATTCATATTCAAGAATATTGGGTCTTAGATCTTATGTGGCAATAAAAATTAAGACCTCCACCCACTGTTGGAGATGCTATAAGGATAACCATGAGTTGAAATTCGATCAATTTGTAACATTTTCTTGATGAATCAAGGAACAACTAAATATGACCATGTGAGATAGTGGATGTTGTTTTTTTTTTTTTAAGATGGATTTGAAAGATAATTTTGTATATGTTTCTATTTCCATCTATTCTTCGAATTATTCTTCTTCCATGTTAGGTTTCTAGGTTTAGATAAAAATCAGTTAAACAAAATAAATTTGCAGCGCGATTTTAATTTGTGATGACCAATGGGTAATTAAGATTAAATTAAGGGGTATAAAAATAAAAAAAAAATAAGTAAAATTAATTATAAGAAAATAAATTTTAAATTATTGCCTCAAGATGCATTTGCATCTTATGATATATAATATTCTAAGGCTAGAAGATGCTACCTTACAAAAACTGTCACGAGGGTGACTTCGTCACATCCGGACTCATCCAGCTTTTTGGGCTAACAACATAAAACTGCTCGGCTAGTGGTACATTTACAAATTTTGCAAATGTTGTCGCTCTCATTGTTGGTTGCACTTTTTTTTTATAGATAAAGTAGATTAAAAAGAAACTAGTCGAGGCTAGATAAGAGGTTTTGCATGTTAAGGCATACAGTAGAGTCCTTAGTTATACTATCGAAAATACAACCCAGTGTATAACCATCTATATAGCAGGCAGTTCTTATATTGAAAGGGGAAATATATTCAAGCGCTGCCTGGTTAGCTGATTTTGAAACAAAATTAAAGCTTGGATGTCTATTGTCAATATTACAAAGATAACTAGTTTTGAAGTCCTCCTAACTTGATGAAGCCTGCCAGATGAGGGTAATTTTTTCTCCTTCCATAATATTGATGACACGTCAACAATTGGAGTCGTACTCCATGGTCTAAGAGACTTCAGATTTCCCCCATGTCCACGCCTCCTTAGCAGCTGCCACCAATCCTTGATCAAGTGTCTGAACCACCTCTTTTCTTACCTTCGCTTCCCTGCAAAAACCAACAGAGTTACATAAGATTAAGCTAACAGTGAAAAAATAGGTATCTAATAGGTGTCTAAAAACACCTCTCTAAACATATATTGATTACATTTTCTTTAGCTATTTTTCATATAGAAGATACATTTTACGCTTTATTTGTGTTTTGTAGTGATTTTGAATAAAAGGAGAAAAAAGTGTCAAAGCATTGCTAAGAGACAGCCAAAGTGATAAAGAGCAACCAGCTGAAGGCTAGAGAAATACGTGGCAGGATGGACTGTGCGCAACATGTGGCGGGACCCACTCGTGGCTGACTCATGAAAAGTCAGCAGAAGAAAAGTCAGCACAGAAAGACTGCGCGTGGAAGACTGTGGCGGCTACTGCAAGTCAACGTCAAGGGTGACGCGTGGAGCGAGGAGAGAAAAGAAAATAATAAACAAAAAAAAAAGGATTTTTCATAAAGTGCCCCTGTTTGAAATGTGTCAACCAAAAGTGCCCCCGAAAAATTAAACTTTTCTAAACTGCCCTATCCGATAGATGTTCCGTCCAAATATAGTAAAGTTAGTCAATTTTTGTTTGACTAGTCAAACAGTGTCTTAAAATGACACATAAACCCTTTAGATAACCTAAAATGTATCGACCCAACTTTTTTCATTTCATTTTTGTGTTCTGTGTTTTGAGAGAAAGAAGAAGAGAGGCGATTTGAGAAAGATTGATTTTGAGAGTATACTCGATTAATTTTGACGAAGAATTGACAAAGAAGACGCTGTGTGGAGAGTTAGGTTTCTCATTTCTCATTTCTCAGAAACAAACCATCGAGAGAGTGAGGGAGAAAAGAGGAGATGAGAGTCAGTACTTAGGGTTTGTCGCGAAACCAGTTAAATCTATTCAGATTCAAGTGTTAGGGAATGAGATTGAGTGATTTGGAAACCAGGAAAGTGATTTTTAGGGTTCATCAACAAAGTTACAGTTAGGGTTTGGGTTCAACATGATGAAGGAAAATTTTCTGAAAAGGAAAATTGATTTCACTGTATTTGAAGTTTTGTTCAGTTTATTTGATGTTTATAAACGAAACCCTAACTGTTTGTTTTTGGTTTCAGTATTACAGATGGGTTAAACGGGAAAGAGAAGAAGAGGAAAAAAGATGATAATCCGTAAGATATCTCAACCAATTTTGTGTTTGTGTTTTTGAGATGTTTGTGTTGAATTAGAGTTTTTGTGTAATCCTATTTTTGATTGCATGTTGGGGGAAAATGATGATTACTGTCTATTTTACTATGGAGATTAAAGCCTGTAACTGGTTTCCTCATTTTTTCTTCTTTCTGTAGTTGATTTGAAGGTTTTGATATAATTTTTTGTTCTCTTTGTGTTGTTACTGAGTTCCAATTAGTTTTACTGATATGAAATATAGTGATAGTAGACATGCTTGAGGAGGAATTTGAGCTGCTGTAAGCAAATATCAGCTGATTTTGAGTAATGGATTTATTCTATCTTTAACCCATTACTGACTGACCCCCTCCCCTCAATGCTATAAATAGAGAGTGTGTCAATTTGGGTGTTATTCATTGCAGGAGTTCTTCTTTAATCATTACATACAAGATACAAGTTTCTTCAGGGTGTAAAAGATGAGCTATAATAGAACAACTGCTGGTTCTGGTTAGTTTTAAACTTCCTTTAGTAACCCTTGTTTTTGGTTTGGATGTTTTAGATTTTTGTAAGTAATGATAGCAACCTGTTTGCTGTTTGTTCCTCTTCCATTTTGTTTTGTTGTCTGTTCAATTTTTGGCTTTGTAGTTTTTTGCTAGATATTTGTCAAGTGGTAGTAGATTACTGATTATGATGTTGTTTTTCTACTGCCTTCTATTCTGACCTTTTGTATGAATGTAATTTCAGGAAGTAGAGCTACTGGAAGGTCATTCGAGTATGGTAGAACCCATGTAGTGAGGCCTAGAGGGAAGCACCAAGCAACTATAGTTTGGCTACACGGTCTCGGCGATAATGATTCGAGGTATACATTTCTAACTTTTTCATGTCCATTGTTATTGTCATTCTTTGAAAAATTGTTAGTTACTAGAGATGTTCAAATACATGGTTTTGAATTTATAATTATGAGTTGGGGATCTTCAGACTGGTTGATTATTGAAAAGGGGTTGTTTCGTCTTCAAGTTGTTTCACTGAACATGTACTTGACAGGCTCTTGTTATTTGATTCAGCCTGAGTGCCTTTTCCCACTAGACAATATGTTTCTTGCTAGAACCTTCCTAGATAGTTTGATCCTATTCGAATGAGAAAATAATCTACTAATTTACCCTGCAAGGCGCTATTTTTCTGCCAATTTTGGTGTAAGCATCAGTTGGAAAAGTTTTGAAACTGAACTGGTTTACAGGCAAAGCGGTTACATATCAGTATTACTACTCTGTATGCCACTTCATCGTTCACTCATTGTCCATTGTTCTTTCCTTTTTCCTTCTTTTGCAGTCAAAGTTGGTGTGGGAGGCTTCAGTATGGGTGCTGCAACCGCTCTCTATTCCGCCACATGTTGTGCTCAAGGAAAATATGCGCAAGGTTCATCCCACTCTGGTACTTTTGGATCTGTTCAACAAACAGTGAACCAGTCATTTGTAGATCCAAAAACAAAGACAAAGAAGAAGCTCATTTGAAAGACAGTTTCAAAGAAGAAATGAAGATGCAACTTCAGATCTGGTCCTCTGTTTTTCCTTTCCATTTTCCTATGTTTTTCCTTTCCTCTGTTTTTCCTTTGTTTTTGAACATCTCTGTTTTTGTTTTTTTATTTGCATTTTCCTCTGTTGAACATCTCTGTTAGGTTGAACAGATCTGAAATGAAATGGAGTTCATTTGAATTTGAAAAAAATGTTGGAAATTTGTATTTGAGTCGATTCAGTGTTTTAATTGAGTCGATTCAGTGTTTTAATTGAGTCGATTCAGTGTTTTAATTGAGTCGATTCAGTGGTCTGAATCGGAGGGGTATTTCAGTCTTCTACAATGTGCCACCTCACACTTAACACCTCAAACGGATGGAAACTGCTACAATAAAAAAAACGGTCAAACATAGGGTACTTTAGAAAAGTTTCAAAAAGTGAGGGCACTTTTGGTTGACACATTTCAAACAGGGGCACTTTATGAAAAATCCCCAAAAAAAGGCTCGGTGGAGGCTGAATTTCGAGAGAAAGGGAAGTGGGGGCCACGCTAAGGACGAAATCACGAAACAAGAAGAAGTCGCTGATTTCTTTGAAGAAGGTGGTAATTTCTTGTATCATCCTACATCGAGTTGGATGTACTGGCTACAAGGAAGAATACATGTGTGCTTACAGGGGTCCCACTGAAAATATAAACCAATCAAAATGGCGTGTTCTCCCTGTTAAGATGTTTCCTGTTGCACCGGATCAGCAGCTACTACTTTTATCCGTGGAAAATTCTTCGACTGGCTCTGCGATGCACTCGTTAATGAAGAACGATATCTTTGGGCCTATACGAGGAGGGCCCTTTAAGATGACTATTTGGGTATAAAAGAGAGAACAGGGGAGGCTACAATGATATCTTTGCTTTGGCCGACGACCAGAGTTTTCATCTTGGGTTCCTGGCTTTTTATAGCTAATAGTGGAAGGAGGTTTCGGAGACAGGAAACAGGGTGTGATTTTGTTGATTATTTATGCTTTTCATTTGATGTGGTGTGTTTGGGTTAAATTCTTTGACGCGATATGCTTTAGGATTGATATGTAATGCTTTAGAATCACTACTATTGAAGCGTAGGAAATTACACCGGTGAAACATAATTTAGGATTTTAATGCTTTATCTTCCGAGACATGAGATTTAATTCAATATTTGTCTCGAGTGTTATATGATTGAATGGGTAGAAACCGAAAACCTTAGTTACATATTTCCGACATTTTATTTTGATTCGTTTCTTTATTTATTCTTTGAATTTGTTTACTGAAACTTCGAAAAATCCATTTTGCTTATTAATAAATTAGGAATATTAGTTGCAATACTTTCCACCGCTCCCTGTGGGTTCGACCTGTACTTGCCGTTGTCTACTAGTTAGACATTGTGCACTTGCAGTTATTTATTGTAGGTTTCCCAGCCTATCAGTATCCTTGTTCCAGGCAAAAGCTATGTGATTTTTCCCACTCCGATTCTTAGAGGATACTATGCATTGGGAAGAGTTTGTACAGAGTTTAGAGTTCTTAGAGATGAATGGATATAGCTTCGGTAGTTTTCTTGACAGATTCCATAGCTTTTTTTTGTAGTGGACATGGGATTCTGAATTACACCTTTGTGTATCACAGCGAGCCTTCCAAGCGAACCATATTACTGAAATACAAAGAGCATTGCAGTCTCCTCTGATCTTGTCCCAGTATGTAGGTGGAGTGCATATTTGCCGACCACTGAAATAAAACACCTCTAGCAAAGGGGCTGTTGAAGAAGAAGTGTTCTAGGCTCTCATATGGATGTGCACATAGAGAACAAACATTCTGAACATTGATAAACCTGGAGAGAGCTTCATTGGTTGACACCATATTATTAAGGCTCTTATAAGCAAAGAGTTTAGCTCTAGGGGCCGACTTGATGCTCCATAATCTGTCCCAAGTAGAGTCATCCAACTGCATAAACCCATTAATTGAATCATAAAGAGAACTAGTGGAGAAGATTCCATTTGGTTCAAGCTGCCATCTTAGAGTATCCTGTTTATTTGCTCTAATCGGAATTTGTATAATGGTTTTCAGTTCATCTGCAGCAAATAACTCCAGAAGACGATTATGGTTCCAACTGTTATTGCATGGTCAATGAGTTAATGTACCATAATATTATTGGAATTTGTAGGATCAGGGGGCAATGAAATTCCTTCTAGACATTTATCCTCCCAGATGTTAATAAGCCTCCCATTCTAACTTGCCAAATGCACAGTGGTTTAATCTGTTCAAGACCTGCTCGAATACAAGACATGACCCTTAAGTGTTTATGCTTGCATCAAATAGGTGCCTACATTTCCTATAGTACTTACTACTTAGCTTTCAGAGTGAGCGCCCAAGGGCTCTTTGGGTTGGTCAAAAAGCAAACCTGCCTAGTTGTGCCAAATTCTTAGCATCGATTGCAACCTGTAATATGAAACACATGATCCAACCAAAATTCTCCCCTTTTTTTTGATCTTATCTAAAAGTCCATTTAATAACTCAAATCTACCGTCCTTTGATTTGAAAAAAGATAAAGAGCGCATGGAAATGAGTAAACAAGTTTGAGAAATTCATGGAAAATGAAAATGAAAATGAGGGTCCGACGATAAACAAAGATGTAACAAAATGGTGAACTATACTAAATCCCGATGGGTCCATAAATGTGTCATCTAACAGCATCACAAGATCAAGGAGACAGGTTATGGAAGCAAAGCATCATGAAAAGAAGAGAAAAACAGTAAAAATACTCCCTCTGTTTTTTTTATTTAAGCGGAGGAACCAATTCTCTTAGATTAAGAAAACATTTTTGAAGTCATAATTTTCCATGTTTTTTTTCTGTTTTACCCTTTGTCTTATTCCAAACACAATTATCTATTTGTTATTATTAAGGGTATAAATTGTAAAGATAGTTGTACTCCGCCTATAATTTGAAACATAGAAAAGTCGTGATTCCGCCTATATAAACGAAGAGAGTATGATATAAACGGGAGTGTTGTGTTTCTACGTGTTTACCTTTACAGGAAATGCCCCAGCCAGAAATTTGGTCGTGAGTAATTCTCTAAGCCGTCCTACCGCTTTAACTTTATGGGTAAAAATATCTAGTAATATCTCTTCCGTTTTCAATGGGACCGATGGTCGTAAACTCTTGATGAAGATGAGTTTTAATTGACTAAGAGCATCTCCAATGGTGGTGTTTGAGTATATGTCCTATGTGGATACCTAAAAACAAAGAATTTTATAGAAGTTTAATGCAAAGAAATTTTTGTTTTGATAAAGATCTCCAATGGTAGTTGGATCAATTTCAATTTTAACACAGGTGTCATTTAGTTATATAATTTGATTAACAAAATAACTTAAAAATAGTAAGAAAATCATGATAAGAAATGATGTGGGTTTGGATATGAGAGTTTCTAAATCCCCAAACTCTCTTCTAAATTCAATTTGCCACAACATATCCAATTTTAAATATCCAAACACCATTGGAGAGTATTTTCTTGCAAAGAGTTTCTAAAATCCTATGTGGCATCAATTTTTTTCCAAACCCAAACACCATTGGAGATGCTCTAAGAAAACATACCATGGTGTGGGTATGATGGCAGGCAAGCAGCCGTTTGGTTTCATTTATCAAGAAAACATACCATCAAATTATATATGTACGATTAATAGGATGGTCAACCTGGGCCCTGGCCAGCAGCAAATGAACAACACACTGGCACTAACACTGCCATCAATTGCGTACAACGTTAAAACTCACAAAAAGAACAGGACAAAAAACATTCCAAGTATAAATTTATGGAAGGAAAAAGGTGACCGATTGCCCCTACATAAATAATCCCTTTTTGCCTAGCCACCCGGCTAATAAGCAATTTGAGTAAACATACACTTAATAAGACGAAAGTGCTTGGTGGACACCAAAAGTCGGTGTCCACCAAACATTTTCGCACTAAAAGAAGAGAGAATATATGAAGAAGTAAAGAAAAAGAGAATACATCTCTAATTTGCAGAAGAAAAACACAGTTTCTTATTTTCTCTTCATCACAGCTCGTCAGAATTTTCTTTTTTTGTATTCTCTTTTGTCAATTTTTTCTTCTATACATCTGTTTGATAGTTCGTTAGTCAACATGTACGGGAGGAGTCGACCATACATATTCCTTGATCATCACAATGAAATACTAGACGAAATTTTTGAAGGTAAATTTTTTAGTTTATTTTTTGTAATAATTTTGAAGTTTCTATTCGGATGGAAGAAAGTAATCTACTAACTCGATTCCATTTGACTCATGTGTAGTCGACCGAGTACGGGCATTTGGTACATTAACTCTTCCACCATTGAGTCTTGTGACTCTTCTCTCCGACCCCGACATTGTTAATTAC